>JAPFFF010000411.1:0-23310 GCA_039105265.1 Tritrichomonas musculus | reverse complement strand
AAAACCACTGGAAAGTCATTTGGAAAACCACTGGAAAGTCATTTGGAAAACCACTGGAAAGTCATTTGGAAAACCACTGGAAAGTCATTGGAAAACCACTGGAAAGTCATTTGGAAAACCACTGGAAAGTCAATGGAAAACCACTGGAAAGTCATTTGGAAAACCACTGGAAAGTCATTTGGAAAACCACTGGAAAGTCATTTGGAAAACCACTGGAAAGTCATTTGGAAAACCACTGGAAAGTCAATGGAAAACCACTGGAAAGTCATTTGGAAAACCACTGGAAAGTCATTTGGAAAACCACTGGAAAGTCATTTGGAAAACCACTGGAAAGTCATTTGGAAAACCACTGGAAAGTCATTTGGAAAACCACTGGAAAGTCATTTGGAAAACCACTGGAAAGTCATTTGGAAAACCACTGGAAAGTCATTTGGAAAACCACTGGAAAGTCATTTGGAAAACCACTGGAAAGTCATTTGGAAAACCACTGGAAAGTCATTTGGAAAACCACTGGAAAGTCATTTGGAAAACCACTGGAAAGTCATTTGGAAAACCACTGGAAAGTCAATGGAAAACCACTGGAAAGTCATTTGGAAAACCACTGGAAAGTCATTTGGAAAACCACTGGAAAGTCATTTGGAAAACCACTGGAAAGTCAATGGAAAACCACTGGAAAGTCATTTGGAAAACCACTGGAAAGTCAATGGAAAACCACTGGAAAGTCATTTGGAAAACCACTGGAAAGTCAATGGAAAACCACTGGAAAGTCATTTGGAAAACCACTGGAAAGTCAATGGAAAACCACTGGAAAGTCATTTGGAAAACCACTGGAAAGTCATTTGGAAAACCACTGGAAAGTCATTTGGAAAACCACTGGAAAGTCATTTGGAAAACCACTGGAAAGTCAATGGAAAACCACTGGAAAGTCATTTGGAAAACCACTGGAAAGTCATTTGGAAAACCACTGGAAAGTCATTTGGAAAACCACTGGAAAGTCATTTGGAAAACCACTGGAAAGTCATTTGGAAAACCACTGGAAAGTCAATGGAAAACCACTGGAAAGTCATTTGGAAAACCACTGGAAAGTCAATGGAAAACCACTGGAAAGTCATTTGGAAAACCACTGGAAAGTCAATGGAAAACCACTGGAAAGTCATTTGGAAAACCACTGGAAAACCACTGGAAAGTCAATGGAAAACCACTGGAAAGTCATTTGGAAAACCACTGGAAAGTCAATGGAAAACCACTGGAAAGTCATTTGGAAAACCACTGGAAAGTCATTTGGAAAACCACTGGAAAGTCATTTGGAAAACCACTGGAAAGTCAATGGAAAACCACTGGAAAGTCATTTGGAAAACCACTGGAAAGTCATTTGGAAAACCACTGGAAAGTCATTTGGAAAACCACTGAAAAGTCATTTGGAAAACCACTGGAAAGTCATTTGGAAAACCACTGGAAAGTCATTTGGAAAACCACTGAAAAGTCATTTGGAAAACCACTGGAAAGTCATTTGGAAAACCACTGAAAAGTCATTTGGAAAACCACTGGAAAGTCAATGGAAAACCACTGGAAAGTCATTTGGAAAACCACTGAAAAGTCATTTGGAAAACCACTGAAAAGTCATTTGGAAAACCACTGGAAAGTCATTTAGAAACAATTGATAATTCATTTAGAATATAGCCAGAATGAATTGGTAATTGCAAAAGCTCATAAACAGCAAAAAAGGGGCGATTCGGGAATTGAACCCGAGGCCTCTCGCACCCAAAGCGAGAATCATGCCACTAGACCAATCATCCTCTTGTAATATTACATTGTGTCATCTTTATTAAGCCCAATCATAAATTAACTATAAAAACGATATATAAAAAAAAAAGGATGATGGAAATTGATTTATTATTTACACTAATACAATGTTTAATCTTGTTCCTTTGATTATAAAACTTTAATGACGACGTTTTGATTGATCGCCAGATTTATTTCAGGCGGTTTCTTGCCCAAAAAAATAAAGTAGATTTCAAAATCTGGGTAATTTAAAAGACAGCGCCAATGAACATGAAAAATTCGATTAAAAAATGCTTTTATCATTATTAAGTTTCCGTTTTGTGAAAAGTCCAAACTTTAACTGTCCTATCTTTGGAAGCTGTTGCGAACATTTCTTTATAGGAAGCAAAAGCTACGCATAATATTGGTGATGAATGAGATTTCACTGTGTAGCAGATCTGATTCTCTTCAATATTAGTCATTGAAAATGTTTTATCCATTAAACCAGAAACTATCCAATTTCCTCTGATATCAATTGCCAAAATTGGAGCGTTATGTTTGAATGCTTTTTCATATTTAATCGAGTCTTCATCTTGTTTCCATTTTTTTAATATATTTTCAGCAGCAGCAGAAAATAAAAAATTACGAGTTGTGTCAAAGCAAATAGAAGTAATTTGGTATTGGCTACCAGCCACTGTTTGTGGAGGTCTTTTTATATCAAGATCGAATAAAGAAATTAATCCTGATTCATACCCAACAATTAGATAACGGCCATCAATTGAAAAAGTTGCCACTGTAATTTTTTGATTATTTTCTGATTTATATGATGCTATTTCAATATTTTGAGGTAATTTAAAAGCACGAATTCTTTTGTCTTCATGGAAAGTACAAAATCGGGTTGATGTATCATGCATTACGATTCTGTTTGCTTTTTCAATACAATATGCTCTACTCATTGTCGAGTCAACCAAGTTAAAAACGATAATTTTATTGAAAAAGCAGCAGAAATATTGACTTTCATCCTCTGAAAAAGAGAACGAAAGAAGCGTTGTGTCAAAATTACGAGTTTTAATTCGGGAAAAATCTGATAGCTTAAATATCTCGAGTGATAAGTCGGATGCTATACCAATAATTAATCCTCCTGGTCCGAAAACAATTTTTTTAGGTATCTTTAACACAAATAAGTTTCCTTCAAGCTTCAATGAAATTGGAGTTTTAATTACTGTATTATGGCTAGCTTTCTTTTGTTCGAAATCGTATAAATTGAAGAATCCATCACTTTCTGATTCGTCAAGACTAGATCTGTAACTTTCATCATCATTATCTGTTCCTTCTTCATTTGATTTCTCATCTTCACTTTCATTTTCACTTTTATTTGAATTTTTTTCTTCTTCTTCACTTTTATTTTTTCCAACTTCACTTTCTACTTCCACTTCCTCTTCTTCTTCTTTTTCACTATAATTATCACTATCGTTGTAATAATTGGTATTGCTATAATTAGTATTGCGAAACTTGCACTTGAGGTACCTGAGGATGCTTGAATTTGTCATTTTTGTGGATGAAGTGTCATAAAAAGACGATGAAGAGCTATCGTTGTCACAAACTTTTTGTGGTAAATTACCTCCATAGCCAGTAGACAAAAATGATTCTATTGGAGTGAAAGTATCATTTATATATTTAGTAAATTCTGGTAAATTTTCAAGTTCATTCAATTTTGAATGAGTGTTCACAAAAAATTGAGAACTTGAATGTGAGTATGATTCTGATTTCAATCTTGATTTTGACTTTATTTTGAATTTTGAACATGAAGGCTTATGTAAACTTCGTTCAATACTTCTTAAAACAATTGCAGAAATAAGATGAAGATGGCCCCAGTATGTTGCAGTGATTTTGTCTCGCTTTTCATAGGCATCTACTATTTTTTCTCTAATTTTTATTTTGTCAATTATTTTGAGATCAACTGAAGCAGCAACATTAATAAAATTGAGAAAAGAATTGTGAAGAATTGAATGACATGGGTTTTCAAAGAAAAGTGTCCATAATTGTGAGGCCATTTCAATAATTTTGTTCGTTAATTTTTTTTCTGAATTTATACTTTTCGTTAATAGTGAAAGAGCTGATTGTTTACTGTGAATAAATGGTAAAGTGGTGTCAGTAATAAAATCACAGATATCATTCGATAGTGAATGAATTATTTGGGGAAGAATGACTGAAATTTTTTTGAATCGGAAAAAATCGCAAACATATGATAAAAAAAGAAAGCCGTTTGAACACCTTTTTTGAATGCAATATGAAATTATTGATTCTATTGTGTGTTTGCGTGATATTTGATTTGGTAGAAATGTTGTTTTTGTGTTTTTTGAAATATTTGTTAAAATTTGAAATATCCTTTTATTCATAACAACAGATATTTCTGTATTTGATTTTTCATCTATACTTGATAAAAGTTTCATAACTGCTTGTGAATTTGTGATATAGTCAATAACAACTTGATTTTGAGAAGTCGATAGGAAAATCAAGAAATCAAAAATTGAATTATGCATTATATGTGTGGCAAGTCGTGATATAAATTTATCTTTTTCTGGAAGATGAATAAAAATAAATCCATCTGTTAATTTTATCATAAATTGAAAAATAAAGCAAAAAGTTTTTAAAATATATTCATCAGATGGTTCATCTTTCTTGATGAAAGACATCAATTTTAATAAATATGTTCTATTTGTTGTTAGCTGTTTAGAAAAATTTGAACTTTGGGTAGTTAAAGCATACAAAGCATTGGATTGAATTTCTAAGTTGGAATAATTATTTTTTTTTAATCCAAAAGCATAATCTACAAATTCAGTAATATGTAGTAAAATGTATTGACATAATTTAGTATTTTCTTTTCGAAAAGCGCCACGAAAATTTTCAACTTTTAAAATTATTGGTAAGGGTGTGTTTGGATCAGCAAGAAGACTATTTATCTTGTTAAAATAGTCATAATCGCATCGTTGCATAAAATCTTTTAATTTTTTTGTATCGGAATTGAAATTTAAAATTGAGAAAAATGCATTTAAAAAGTGGAAACATGAAACTTTTTTGAGAATTTCTATTACAATCAGATTTTCTGAATAAAAAGTATTGAAATTAAATGATATGTTATTTTTTAATTTTTAATATGTTTTGTCCATAAAAATATCTTAAAAAATGATTTGTTATTATGGAAATAAAGTAAAGTTTACGAGAAATATTCTAAAACTGGAGGCTGGAGTGAGTTTCTACATTCGTTTGCTGGTGTTGCTTCAAATATCTTAAATGAACGATTCAGTCTTTCATCAAATTCAAGAATTGAAGCAACATTTCCACTTCTATAACAATAATTAGGTGCGCTCCACACTGTTGCTAATGAATCATCAAACATTAATCCGTATCCATCCATCATTAATTGATGAGCTCTGCAAATGAAATTAATCTTGTTTTGTTCGTTGAATTCTTTAACTGCATCTCCTCCGAATAAAAATCCTGCACCTCTTGGAGAAGGAGCAAATCCTTCTACATCGTCTGGATCACTCCAAAGAAGGTCGCAATATCCACCTGAGTTTGGTGGTTCACATTTCCTGCTAATTTCAAGAATTTCATCAAACGAATGAATATCTGGAGATAAACCACCATGGACGCAAAAAATCTGATCATCAATAACAGCTGCAATAGGAAATAGGTCAAATAAATCTGTGCATTGCTTCCAAATATTAGCACTTCCAAATTTTCTAACGCATTCATCATAAAAACCATAAGCTTGTGTAGTTTGTCGTGCTTCATGGTTTCCACGAAGGAGTGTCAATCTGTATGGATATCTTACATAGAGAGATAAAAGAAAAAGAAAAGTCTCTACAGAATGATAACCTCTATCAACATAATCGCCAAGGAAAATATAGTTTGTATCTGGGCATTCGCCACCAACTCGAAATAGTTCTTGTAAATCAAAAAATTGTCCATGAATATCGCCGCACACAGTTATTGGAGAAGATAAACGCTTGATATTTGGTTGATCTTGAAGCAACTCTGTTGCTTTCTGAAAAAGAAATTGAAGATCACGTTCATCTGGAATTTGGCAATCTGAAAGTGTTTGTATAAGTTTATTGATTTCGCTCATTATATATAGATATTTATCAACTTATATTCAGAACAAAATTTTCTAAGGTCACTTTTCTTTACATTTCAAAATAAAGCATTCAAAAGATATCTTTAGAATATACAAATCATTATTTTTTTACATGTTTTATGTAAGTTTAAAGGTTATTGGCATCGTTATCTCTAATTATATAACTAATAAAAAATCTGTTAAATAGTTTAAATGATTATTTGGTTAATAATCTGAATATTTTTCGATGTATAAATGGCTAGCCATGAAAAAAAAGTTTATATATTCAAATTTGGGAGTTTTAACTTTTTAAATATTTTTTATTTCTTTTTTCAATTAAAAGTTATTTTAAATATTTATATTTTTTCTCCACCAAAATAAATTTTTTATAATAATATTTTATTCAATAAGTTATTTTATTGATGATACTTAAATATTTAAAATAGATTTTTTGAAATATTATTTAATAAATTATATTTTAAGGAGGTAGTTTTCCAATTCAATTCTATAATTCAATGAGTTCTCACAACGTAAAGAAGCTCATAAACAAGGTATAGACTTAAGAGGATTTATTAATAATATATATCATCCTGAATTTGATGAAACAGGTCGTACAGTCACTAATTATGCAGGTGAAGGTTGGCAAGACTTTGAAACAAGATCAAAAGCTGCTGGAATCGTTGAAAAGCACTTAATCAAACCAAAGAAAAGTTCAACTTATCAGGCATTTGTTGGTAAGTGTATCTCTCCAATTTATCAAGGTATCAAATACCTCAACGGTGTAAAATTACCATTCACACTTACACAAATGGCAACGGTTATATGGAATCAATTTACTGTACTTCCTGCAATGGTTTATGTTTATGGTGAAAATGTTATGAATGTTAATGAGGATCAATGGAAGAATTTAAGAGGAAAGAAAGCTGTAAAAGAATCTATTGAGTTCATAGTTCACAATTATTTAATTAATCATGTAAAAATTGGTGAATTTGTTCCTACTGCATGTGAAATGTATAATAAATCCGGACTACCAGTTAACCCTGAACATATTCGATTAGTTGCTAAAGCAACAATTGCAATCATTCTTAAAGGAATAAATGCATTACCTCCAAATCCAAGTGAATTTAATCAACGGTTTGATGCTAACGTTCAATCACAAGTACAAGCATTACAAACATCAGCAATCGTAGAAGAACCTGAAGAATAAAATTTAAGAAATGTGTTAAAATCTAATTTCAGTTAATGATTCATAAACATAAAATATATTTTTATCAATAATTAAAATAAACTTTAACATTAATATATAGAAAATAAACACATCATTAGAGAATATGGTTAAAACGCACATTATGAATATAATTTCAATTAAAATTTCAATTAAAATTTAATTAAATTTTCATTATACAGAGGTGATGAAAAAGATTTAAGAGAAAAAAGAAAAAAAAGAGAAAAACCTTAAAAAAAACCTTCTAGAGGAAAAAAGTTGAAAAAGAAAAAAAAAAAAAAAACACAAAAATAAGTAACAGCAAGCTTAAATAGTTAATTTCTTAAAATGATATGCTAAAGTATTAATTTCTTCATCAGTATCTACATCAATTTCTTGATAATCGGTATAGTCACTGTTGTCATTATGAATTAAATTTGAATTAAATGAATCGAAAAATGACATTTTCGTATTTATCGGAATTCTTCCTTTAGTAGATGGTGTAAATTCGATATATGGTACTTTAATTCTGTTTCCTCTTTTTAAACATTCATTAGCAATTTTAAACCAGATATGAATATATGAAATATCTTGAAAATCTGAATTAACTTCAAGAAACATGATTAATACTTCTTTTTTCTCTTTTACTGTTCGTGTGTGAGACTTAGGAAAGATCAAAAGGTTATCGAAAAGATCGATTTGTGATTAATTTAGATCATAGACTAAACGGCGTTGATATTTCGAATAAATTGCTTTAGGTGCTGTGAATTTTCCAAGATCTTCATTGGTCATTTGTAACTGTTGAGCTATTCTGATGAAATTTTCTTGCTTTTTTTCTTTTTGATTTTCATATCCCTTAAATAAAAAACGGAAAGAAAAAACTTTTTTTTATTTTGATTGTTAAGGGCAAATGTCTAGGCCATTTAACTTTTTCATAATATATTACCATTGAAACTTCAATTCTATGAGTTTTATCAATATTGACTGCCGCCTTAATCTTTTTTTTAAATAAAAATATTTCTAAAAATCAGAAGAAAAACGAAAAAATATAATACATTTACTTTTTTTTTCTCTTCTTTTTTAGATCATAAGAACCCCACCAGAATCCTTCTGTTTTCTGAGCAAGGAACACCAGCACTTTTTCTTCTCTTTATCTTTATGTCTGGATCCGTTCCCCCCCCCCCCCCCCAAAAAAAAAAAAAAAAAAAAAAAAAAAAAAAAAAAAAATAAGAAAACTGCATTAATTCGATCATAATAAACCAATTCCTCAAATCACTTTATAACTGGGAAGTGATTTATTAATTCCGACCAAATAATGCGGAGTAAAGCGGGTCACAATCCATTGTTCTTTAAACGGTCGTCGAGGAAATGACACAAAGAATGAAGAAAAAATCCATAATAGTATGCAAAGCATAGATATTACCTTAAATTCAAAATGATCATTCAAAAAGTCAATTCCGGGAAAATTAAAAAGACAAGAGGAAATAAGTGATGTTTCTTTTAGTAATTTATTTTGAGATTTGATTTAAATCCAATTTTATCGATTGAACAATTCCCCAGGGTTTAAATTCGATTTCTAAACATCTTCTTCTAATTGCTTGAGCGTCTTCAGAATCAAAGATATCATTAATTTTGAAGTTCGAAGTTATGATAAAAATCCAGTTGCCAGGAAAAATTTGGATTTGCGCTCCTTTTGTTTCTCCAACAAAAGTGTAACGATCCATCCAGATCTTCATATAGTAAGAAAGATATTTTCCATCCTCGGGAAAATCTTCCAAAACGATACATTAATGTACCTGTGGATTGTAGCCATTCCACCATTTACAAATTCCTTTTGGAAATATCATATCATCTGAGCATTGACTTCTCACCCAACGGATTTTTATTACACCTGGAATTCCATAAATCCAGGAATTTTTAATGGTCAAGTCGCCGTTCCATACTCCATTTTTCACAGTAAGATCCGTTGCCCAATTTTTGATCTGGGCCCTGTATAAGACACTTTCCCTAGGGTATTTTTCACTAAATTCTTCAACCGAAAGTTCCAGGTAGTCTTTCTTCATTTGTATCCATTTATTTTCACGTGTGACCTTTTGCTCCAAGCTTTTAAGCTTTTGACCTATTTCGACAAAATCCCCCGACTTTTTATAGTAATTATAGTTATCCTCTTCTAATCATTTAGCAGGCATTAGATATGACCATATGCAAATTTGCCTTTTTATTGAATGCGTAAATGTCCCAGCAACAGAAATCGTTTTTCTGTAACATAATAATCCTCGGAAATATCCTTGGAGATGTTTAGTTCCAGTTGTCGGTGCCATTTCTCTTCCATATATCATATATTTCAAATGAAGCTTTTGGAATACTTCAAATTAGTAATTTTCAACTTCTTCGTCGTAATTTTGTATTGTGAAACACCATTTATTAGCTCTGTAATTATACAAGATCACTTGATTCATGTAAATGAAGTAAAAAAACAAAATAATTTATTTTTCAATTAAAATAAGACAATTTTTTTAGCCCACCTACCGCCATAAATTAAATTCAATGAGAACACTCAAAAATTATAAACGAACCAGCCAATAAAAATTTAAAACAAAATTAACGACAAATTAACTTTTTGTATAAAAATTACAAATCTTAAAATAACGGACGCCTTACTTCATTTTAGAAAATGTCTTTTTCATTCCATCACTCGTCAAGATATCAACCTGATGATTCATCATCAATTGATGATGAATTATTAGAATTTAAAAAGCCATTTTTCTTCTTCTGGAAGTTGATATTCTAATAATTCATCATCAATTGATGATGAATAATCAGGTTGATATCTTTTAAAGAATTTATTCTTCATCCAGAAGAAAGAAGCCATCACCTCCTCCTCAAGAGCGAAAAATCCCAAGACCTCCACCATAAAAGAATTTATTGCGGAAATTATATCCCGTCGTATCAAGATTTGCCCGAGGAACCACTACAAGGTCCAGCCGATTGTGCAAGTTTCCAAAAATTTGCTACACTTGATGAAGCAAGACAAATTGTTCAAAGTACTGCAAGCTCTAATGACGGAAGTTATTTACTTATTCCAGTTAAATTTATTGGATAAAGATTTTTTCTAATATGTAAAATTACATTAATTTTTCTATTCTGTTTAGAAATCGTATAGATCTTGTGTATCTAGAATTGTGAATATCTAAAGTTAGTTGAATCACAGTTGATGCGTTGATACAATTGATATCATTGGCAAATTCAATTATTCTTTTTCCAATTTTTTTTAAATCACAAATAGGCAAATATGGATCTTTTCCTCCCTCGAAACCATAACACCAGAACTGTAATTGAATGGTCCTTGTAATAATTATGACAATGACATTGTTACATCTTAAAGATCTTTTTATCAATATTTCAGGTTTGTTTTCAGGAATTGACTCAATTGTTTTATTTCAAAGATCTTTTTAAATGTTTTTCATCAGTAAAGGATGACTATCCATAAGAATAATGACTACTTTATTAAACATACTATCTGGTAAATTATATTGTCTAACATTGTTTATTGTGAGCCATATACAAAAAATCAGAAATAATCTTTTTGATATCCACTTTTTTGAGTAGTATTAAGCAATCAAACTCTCTCAATTCTGGAGGAAAAAGTGAAACATTAGGCAAAATGACAAATGGCTCTAAACGGTGGCTGTTTGCGTCCTTCTTTTTTCATTGTTTCTTTTCCAAGGTCAAGTAGCTTTTCTAAAAAGTTTAGGTCATTTTTATGATCAACAGCAATTGCCGTTCGAGCTTGATAGGAATTTTGAAATCAAATCTTTTTGGCGTTAACACATTAATGGATGCATTTAAAGACTCATTTGGATTTGTACTCCATTCACGTGAACAATTTAGAATGATTGATAGAGTTCTATCACAGAATAAGCGTTTGTGATTTCGATAATATAAGTGTCTCACTCCTATATGCCAAATTCTATATCTTTTTAATGATATAAATCTTCGTTGTTACGAATAATTATCAATGGACGACTTACTGTTTCCCTAGAGTGTAAAAGGAGTTTTTCACCATAAAAGCTCTCTCTTTGATGCTTATTTAACTTTTGATATTAGATTAGAGATGTAAAAATTCTTTCTGCCTTCAATTCCATAATTATGATTATTTTTCCTGCCTGTTCCTTGTTCTTTTTTGAATTGTTGGAAAGTGCTCTTATGATACCTTTAAGTCCATGATTATTGATAACCACACATTTAAATTTATTTTAAAATTATAAATAATATACTACATTATATAAATTATTTAAATTATGCATACATTCTTTTTGAAACCTATTTATTAATGAAGAAAACATATTTTATTTTGATTCAAAATTTTTGAATAGCATCGATACAGTAAGGTTGTAAAATTCAAAAACGTCTCAAAATAGGAAAATCTACTTTTTCATAGAAAACGATTAAAATGAATTTAAAATAAAAATCAAAATAACGAATTTAATTCAAATTTGGATTTTCCTTTATAGCGTTGCAAAAATGGAAAATCCACTTTTTGAATGATGCTCATTTTTTCATATAGAGATAGGAAAGCACTATTTGATGAATATAATGTCGCAAACAGCTGTGTGATAAACTTAATCATGGAAATATTATTTCTTAAAATGGTAGGTTTAAACAAGATTTTCTCTCTATTTCTTTATTTCTTTCATTTTTATTAATGAACAAGATAGCCGCTTTTTGAGCTACGCTCAAAAAGTGTCTTTATCATTTATTTTTTCGCCAACAGGTCTTTATCATTCTAATTGAATGAAATATTTGAATGGATATATCAGAAAAATTGAGAAGACTTGCACCTTGAACGACATGGAAAGGTTGTAATTGTGATTAAAAGATCGAAGTAATTATTTAAATAAAATAATCGATTTTGATCATTTGATAATATTGATAGAAAAACTTGATTTAGAAATTGCATGTGAATCAGGAAAGTTTAACGAAAGATTATAAAATAAAGATTTAAAGCTGGCATCTGGGAAATTAGTTTTTTATCTAAAAAAAAAAAATATATTTTCTTTTATGATTCAATCAATTTATCAATCATCCAAAATTACAATAATAGTAGTATAAATTATTTCTTTTTATATAATTATAAAATCAATATCTCCTTTTCGTATCATTATAAAAATATTTTAAAAAATGAATAAATTGAAAAATTTAATTGAAATTTATTTGGAAATTTGAATTAACCAAAAATAATAATACAAAAATTCAATTTTCAAATAAACACTTAAAAGATAAAATATGAAAAATAAAGTAATTTATAAAAAGGAATGAAATAATGAAGAGAAAATCGGGTCTATAATTTTGTGAGAAATATAAAATTTTTAAAACACTTTTATTTTTATATTGAAATTTTTTTTCTCATAATCAACAGAATATATCTGAGCAAACAATATATTTCAACCCCAAATATAAAATATTATTAGCCAATTAGTGTTTTTTAATATTTTTCAATACTTTACAAATGGACAACCGCTCTATTTATTTTTACAGTAATTCTAAAAACCATAGGTTTCTCTCAAAAAACCTTATATTAGCTTCTCAATTTTTTTTCTCTCACAAATTCATTCAAAAAATTGTGAAAAAAAGTAAAAAGTTATTTAAAAAGTTATTTTACTTAAAAGAAAGAGTTTACTTCTTCATTTAGTTAAAATTGAAGCATAATTTTTAGAAATATGATTATATTATTTAATTAGAAATCTTTGTAACAAAGGAAAATATAAATCTGCTATTTTTTTAACTTTTATCAATTTTTAATTTTTTTGATTATTATGTCATCATTTTATTGAGTGTTTCTGTATAGGATTTTGGCCGTGAAACTTTTTGAGAAGCCATTTGAGCAATGAAACTACCTCTTGCATAACGGTAATCTTTTAGTTCTAATATCAATTGCAAAGCATATTTTGTATTCAAGCAATCAAGATCATAACAATCAGCATTAATCTTTCTTTTAAAAGTACAAATTTCTACGTCAGATAAAAAGCAAGGTCTTCCACCAACCATTTGTCCTGGGGCCCAAATGTTACCCTGTATAGTATTAATAATACATGTTGATATGTTATTTAAGGAGTGAAGCAAATGTTTTCTTACAATTTCATCGCAGGATTTCCCTGATGCCTTCATCATGCAAATATCTCTTTGAACTTCAGACAAAACTTCTATTTCATCTTTGGTCCATTGAAAAGGTTGAATAACTGGAGCTGTGCTGACTCCTTCCATGTAAAAATTTTAAAAAAATAAATTCACCCACCATTTTTTTTTAACTTTTTCAAATAATTTTTAACAAAAAAACATTGGAGTAGCTTTTCAATAATTGAAAGATAAGTTTAAATTTGTGAAAATTTTCACAATTTTTGAAAGATATTATCAATTTAGTATAAGGTTAATTTGTATGTACTATAAGGTTTGTTGAATTACTGTAATTATATAATAGAAATTTTTTTCTCAAAAAGTCGATTTTCCTATTTTGAAACGTTTTCCAATTTTGAAACCTTACTGTAATATACAAATAAAATTGCATTTAATTTATTTATTACTTATAAAAATAATTTAAAAATATTATTATAATAATAAAAATGTGATTGGCATGACTTTTAAATAAAAATATAAAAAGATAAACCCAATAAGAGTATACTCTCAAAATTTCCGAATCACATAATTTTTTGAATATGAAATGATCGTTTAAAATGATTTGTAATTTATTTAATCATTCTTTTTATATTTTTATAGCTCTAGTTCTCGCCATTTGGATTCCTACATGGTTTCTTCCATCTTCATATGGCTTTAATTCTGCAAATGAAGGAGACATTGAGACAGATCTTAATCAGTATAATACAATAACTTTTATTACATATCCAATTATTCTTGATAAAATGAGTAGTGTCCGTAAATACAATATTACTTTTTCGTCAATGCTTTCTATTTCAAAATTTACCAATCTAATTATTTTTGAAGCAAACAGTAAAATAGAATATCATGAAAAATTATTTAATCTATTAATTGACAAATTTGGAGAAAGAAGAGTTACATTCATTTCAAATGATTTACAATTTGATAAAGATTCTGAATTATTATTAAGTAGCTTTTCATCAAAAGCCATTAGTCAAGTTCGCACGAAATTCGCTTGTTATATAAACGCGAATGTTGTTGTTGATCCTTTCTGGTATGATAGAATCACCAAATTATTTAATCTTTTTTTTGAAATTGAACCAAATAGTCATATTTATTTAACAGGAAGACGAATTCAAATTCCTTTGTCAAACAATGAAATAAAGGAATTCAATATGCTACCATCTTTAACCAAAAAGAACTTCTTTAAATCACTACGAAAATTAATAAATTCAAAAAAAGATGTAGCAGAATGTATTAAGCAATGTGAGTCTGATTATTTCCTTACAACTGTTGATCCAGCACCTTTTGATTTGCGATATCTTCCTGAATTCAAGTTATCTGGCGGAATTTTTAGTATGTATTTGAATTATATGGGCGAAAATAAAGGAAATTTCTATACATTAAATGAAAATGTTCCAGTTTACTATTTAGGATCTTTACCAGATATAAACGATAAAGATTACATTACCGATTCACAATACAATTACGACATTGTTCATAATAACTCATATCATATAAGTAAAAACTTCGAAATGTCAAATACATATAATGGAAGGACTTTTACACACAAGTGGGAAGAGAAAGAAGTTAATGAATCTTCTTTTTCAACTTTATTAAATTTAAAAATTAATTGCTCCGACAAATCTGATATGCCGAACATCACTCTTACATCGTTTTCTACCATTAACAATCATTATTACCAAAATAATGGAGATAATCACATTCCTGGTTTTAATGGTATGAATCAGAATGACGAAAATGAAAATGGTAATAATTTGGATCAAAAAAACATATTTAACGTGAACGATTCATATGATCCTAATAAAATTGAAAAGAATGATAACGAAGATGGATCATATCAAAAGAAAAAGAATAAAAATGAAGAAGAGAAAGATGAAGATCAAACTAAAAAAGAAAAGAAGGAAGTTGAAGATAAGAATAACTCTGAAAAAAAGAATCAGGCAAATCATGATCAAAAAAGTAATACTGATAATCTTTAAACATCTATTTCATATGGAAGAAGCTTCATCACATTTTACAATATAATATATTAATAGTATTGTTTGTAAAGTAATATATTTAATAATAAATATTATATAATTTTATATTTTATTATGATAATATTCTAGAAAATAATAGTTATGGGTTTACAATTGTTTAGACAAAATGCTTTTTGATAGATATGATGTAGTTCTTCATTTAACATTAAGACCATAATATGGTTAATGATTTTTTTTTTTAAATTGTTAACTATTAATATTATATAAAAAAACAAAAATGAAAATATTTGAACCAAAATACTTTTTATGATGCAATTCATTTAATCAAAAAAGAAATATTTAGCAGCTACAAAATCATTTATAAAAAATACATTAATTATTAATAATTATTATGAGATAAATCCTCTTTTTTTTTTTTTTTAAAAAAAAAACGTTAATAGACTTGTTGATTCAAATGAATGATAAATCACCAAAAACTTCTCCGACAGATGACCTTCGAGATTCAATATCAAAAAATCTTCTTTTTTTTAATCAAGGATATATATTATCTTTCGAAAAAGAAAAACTTATTCAATCTACCAAAACTCAACTAGATAGGCCATCAATTTTTTCAAATATTCCAGACCATAAATATGATGGACAGCATCCAACACTATGCGAGTCTAAAAATAATTCAGTTGTTGATTTGTTCAGAAAAAAGAAAAGTGTTGATGTAAATCAAATTGATATTTTTAACTTATCAACAGATGTTGATCGCTCTTTTTTTATTAGTTTCTCACATGACAAACAAAATGGCTGGTTGATACGTTCAAAAACAGAATATTTTTTATATTTTGAAGAGACTCGTGCTATTGAAGTTTTACCAAATAACGTAAAAATAACAATTTCAGAAGAAAAATATTTAAAATTTAGTAATCAAAGCACTCTTTTTCAATTAAAAATTTATCAATCGAACCCTTATCAAAGTAATAAAAAATCGAGACCTGACTTACAATCACTTTGCGATTTTATAAACCGGATTATGACCAGCAAAAAATGTGCTTCGTATGAATACTTTTTATTATCATTTAAAGAGTGTGGATCATATCCTTCAGTTACAAATGAAACACTTAGATTCTATCGGCAAATAGTCGAAGATCCTCAATTCTTATATATCGTTGCAGAAATGGCTTGCTTAAAAAATGAAATATCTACAGATTTTATAGCCTGGATAGAAGCAAGCGGTCACTTTTTCAGAACTTTATTTCCAATCATTACCTTTGAATATTTCCAATCACTTCGATCACCTTCAGAGATTTTTCGTTTAAATTCATATCTTTCATATTTAACTACTACTATTTTTCGAATGGACTCCAAATTTTACATGTTTTGTGATAACTTTAATCCACCCGCACAGAACCCTATTGAATATTTCCTTGAAACTTTTTCAGAATTTGATTTTGATCCTTTCACTACCTTTGTTTTAAAAACTTTGTATGATGAAGCAAATCGCGCGTTTCCAGGTACTGATGCTTGCTACAATATTCTTGGCAATGCTCTTTTTCTTCGGGTCCTTTCTACAATCGTTTTACAAAGAGATGAAAATTTAAAGCCACAAATGAAACAGATCTTTACAATTTTTAAGTTTTCTGATGCAGGAGATCAAGAGAGTATCATTAGACTTAAAGAAATCTTTAAAGCTAAAGTAAACTCAAATTTGAGCAAATTATATATTAAACGTTCTGGTTTCACTCCTTTGTCCCATGTTCAAGCCCTGATTAGACGTGCTTTAAATAACCCTGAAAACTTTTTTGATGTTATTCACAAAGTCAACTTTGGAGGAATCTTGAATAACTACAAAAAAATGTTATAGTATAACACACAAAATCAAAATTTTGTTAATAAGCTTTGTTTGCTTTTGAATTTTATACAATCAAAGCTCTTTGTTTTTATTATTATTTAAATATGCGTTTCATATCAAAAAAACAATTCATTCTTTATTGCGTGTATGAATAAAATATTATTAAATTAAATCGTAATTTATATTGAAATTGATTTTTAAAAGCAAAAACATCCAAATTTAGCTGTGATTAATTCCTTTAGATTAAGAATTACTCAAATTAAAACAAAGAGAACAATACTATGAATTTTAATTTTTCATACCATAATTTTGAGGCTATATAAATTAGTTTTCTATATACACTTAAATAAAATAACATGATTATTCCATATTATAAGTATGAAATCATTGTATTTTTATGAAGAAATCGTTGTTTTTTATTTCATCTGAAAAAGTCAATTGAGAATATTATTTTATTGAATAATCAAGATGACTGAAGAAGGCTTTACATATACCCCAAATGAAGTTAAAGAACCTACACCAGAAGAAAAAAAGGCAAACGCTCAAAAAATGATGGATATGTCACTCGATGAAATTATTAAAAATCAAAAAGAAGAAAAACGAAAACAAAACTCAAACTCAGGTGATCATCGCAGGAAATCGAGACAAAATACTAGAAATCGAACAAAATATGTAAATTTAAATCTTACAGATAGACAAATAAGAACATATCTTCAATTCGCAGATGTCGATACTTCAGGTTATAACATCAAATTGAGGCTTAAATTAGTGAAAAGCGATCGCTATTAAATCTATTATTTTTATAGATTGATTTTTTTTACTTGCATTTCTTTATATAAACATTAAAAATAATAGAATTAAAATCTTCATTTTTGATTTACATTAAACAAGTGTAGAAGTAGAAGGGATTTTATAATAATTATATTTATTTCTTTAAAGGCATTCAATGCCCATAAAATATAAACAATCAAAGTTATTGTGAATTAGAGTCTGGCTTCTTTAATTCAGGGGATGGAAGGGTTATATCAAGCCTGTTCCTTTGATAAAATTCCCAGTATTTAAACTGAGTATTTTCAATATGCAGTATATTATTAAAATTGGAAACATACTTGCGAAAATCTGGATCTTGCAAATATTTAAGAAACTGTATTGCTTGAGGAAAACGAATATATTTTGCATATTCAGGCTTGCACCAATAGAGTAAATATTTCAAAAAATTTATAAAATTTGGATCTCCAAAATAATTTCTTTGTGCTAATGAATATATATACCTTGGATTCGCCAAACAAAGAACAAATTCTAATTCTTGCTGAAAACGTAAAAGCTCTTTTTGATCTTCAACTTGTTCTTGATTATCATTTTCATTTTGAGTTTCGTTTTGCTCTTCATTTTTCTTGGCTTCTTCATTATCTGTGTTTGATTCTGATTCCGAATCACTAACTAATTCGCTACTATCGCCATCACTTAAGTCACTTGACATTTATGAAAAAGTTCAACAAAATTTTCATAATTTTTAAAAGGTCAATTAATTGAACAATAAAATTCTAATAACCGATTTATTCAAAATTCAATTTATAAATGGCGCATATCTTCCTTAATATACTAATCGCGAATCTTTACCAAAATAGAACATTTGGCCACATGTCTTTTATTGGAAACCGCTTTTTACCATCTGTTGTAAAATCTCAATTTACACATTTTGTATATCCGCTTTTCAAAGATGTATCTGGTTTGACAGTTAGTAAATGCGCATTTAAGCACGCAACATCAAATGTAATTAATATCCAGCAACAAGATTTTGAATATAATGAAGCCAAAAAGGAACTATAGTTTAATAGTTTTTTATTTATATTTATATTACAATTGTTCTAATTACCATTTTCATATATTGCTTTCTAAAATAGTATCTTGATCTTTATTTTTTTTTTATTTTTAATCTCATACATATTTCAATAATTATAAAATATTGAATAAGCGTCCTCTTTTGCAAAAGACTAATCAAAGCTTTTGTTGATTTTTAGTTGACTTTCTTTTTGGAATAAAAAATAATCAGTACATCTAATAAAACCGTTATAAAAAGATCCAAATATAAAAATAACATATATGTGAAAGATATAAGTAACAAATTGATATATTTCTAAATAGGTTAAATATCAAGATTTTTGTATATTTAAGTTTTCAAATAAATTTTACAATTTAATTGAAAATATTTCAATAAAAAGATTTTAAATTGAATCCGTATCGTTCAATTAAAACACTGGTCGATCGTAAATATCATGAAAAGCAAACATAATACACAGACAAAAGTAAATGCAAAAAACCAAAATAAAAAACCAAATAGAATTCAAGCTACAGAAAACGATGAAACATCTGATTATCAAGAAGAAAGTTCAGATTACGGATCGAGTGAAATGGAAGAAGAAGCAAAAAAGAATTTACCAATAGTAAACAAAACTCCAACTATTATTCATGAAGAAGAAGATTATTTGAATGAAGAAAAATCAAATAATAACAAAGCACAATCAAAAAAAGCGCAAGAACAAAAAAAATCTTCTAAATCGACTAATAACTCTATTTCACAAGCTAATCAAAAAAAAGATAAATCAACAGCAGGACAAAATGAAGAAGAATATTCATCATATTACAGTGATGAAGAAGAAAAGAAACCAACACCAGCACAAAAGCAAACACAGACAAAACCTGCAGCGCAAACCAAACAAAAGGAAGAAGAATACTCGTCATATTATAGTGATGAAGAAATTAAACCGGTACAAACACAAAAACAAACTCAACCAAAACCAGTAGTATCTAAGCAAGCAACACCACAAAAAGCAGCACCAGCCAAACCAGCAGCACAAACGCAACAAAAGAAGAAAGAAGAAGAATACTCATCATACTACAGTGATGAAGAAGAACAGAAACCAGCACAAACACAGCAAAAACCAACAGCACCAACAAAGCCTACTGCTAACCAGAAACCAGCACCAGCCAAGCCAGCACCACAAACACAACAGACGAAGAAAGAAGACGAATATTCATCATACTACAGTGATGAAGAAGAGAAGAAGCCAGCACAGACACAACAAAAGCCAGCACCAGCTAAACCAGCTACTACACAAAAAGTTCCTCCAGCAAAAACAGCACAAGCAAAACAAAAGAAAGAAGAAGAATACTCATCATACTACAGTGATGAAGAAGAGAAGAAGCCAGCACAGACACAGAAACAGGCCCAACAAAAGCCAGCACCAGCCAAGCCAGCAGTTACACAGAAAGTTCCTCCAGCAAAGCCAGCTCCACAAGCACAACAGACGAAGAAAGAAGAAGAATACTCATCATACTACAGTGATGAAGAAGAACAGAAACCAGCACAGACACAGAAACAGACACAACAAAAGCCAGCACCAGCCAAGCCAGCAGTTACACAGAAGCCAGAACCAGCCAAACAAGCAGTACAAGCAAAACCAGCAGTACAAGCACAACAAAAGAAAGAAGACGAATACTCATCATACTACAGTGATGAAGAAGATAAGAAACCAGCACAAACACAGAAACAGGCACAACAAAAGCCAGCAGCAGCCAAGCCAGCAGTACAAGCAAAACCAGCACCACAAGCACAACAAAAGAAGGAAGAAGAATATTCATCATATTATAGTGACGAAGAAGAAAAGAAACCAGCACAAACACAACAAAAGCCAGCAGCTACACAGAAGCCAGCACAAACACAACAAAAGCCAGCACCAGCTAAACCAGCTACTACACAAAAAGTTCCTCCAGCAAAAACAGCTCAAGCAAAACAAAAGAAAGAAGACGAATACTCATCATACTACAGTGATGAAGAAGAACAGAAACCAGCACAGACACAGAAACAGACACAACAAAAGCCAGCACCAGCCAAACCAGCAGTTACACAGAAAGTGGTACAAACAAAGCCAGCACCACAAGCACAACAGAAGAAGAAAGAAGAAGAATATTCATCATACTACAGTGATGAAGAGGAGAAGAAACCAGCACAGACACAACAAAAGTCAGCACCACAAAAAGTGACACAAGCCAAACAAGCAGCTCCACAAAAGCCAGCACCAGCAAAACCAGCAGCACAAACACAACAAAAGCCAGCACCAGCTAAACCAGCTACTACACAAAAAGTTCCTCCAGCAAAAACAGCTCAAGCAAAACAAAAGAAAGAAGACGAATACTCATCATACTACAGTGATGAAGAAGAACAGAAACCAGCACAGACACAGAAACAGACACAACAAAAGCCAGCACCAGCCAAGCCAGCAGTACAAGCACAACAAAAGAAAGAAGACGAATACTCATCATATTATAGTGACGAAGAAGAAAAGAAACCAGCACAAACACAACAAAAACCAGCACCAGCCAAGCCAGCACCACAAACACAACAGAAGAAGAAAGAAGACGAATACTCATCATACTACAGTGATGAAGAGGAGAAGAAACCAGCACAGACACAGGCACAACAAAAGCCTGCAGTCAAACCGAAAGCAGCACCAGCCAAGCCAGCACCACAAGCACAACAAAAGAAGAAAGAAGAAGAATACTCATCATACTACAGTGATGAAGAAGAACAGAAACCAGTTCAACCACAAAAACAAACACAGCCAAAACTAACCGCACCTAAACAAGCAGTTACACAGAAAGCTGCACCAGCCAAAGCAGCACCACAAGCACAACAAAAGAAGGAAGAAGAATACTCATCATACTACAGTGATGAAGAAGAACAGAAACAGACACAACAAAAACCAGCACCAGCCAAGCCAGCAGTTACACAGAAAGCAGCACCAGCTACTACACAAAAAGTTCCTCCAGCTAAAACAGCACAAGCACAACAAAAGAAAGAAGACGAATACTCATCATACTACAGTGATGAAGAAGAGAAGAAACCAGCACAAACACAAAAGGCAGCACCAGTTCAAAAACAGACACAACAAAAACCTGCCACTAGCCAAAAAGCAGCACCAGCAAAACCAGCACCACAAGCACAACAGAAGAAGGAAGAAGAATACTCATCATACTACAGTGATGAAGAAGAAAAGAAACCAGCACAAACACAACAAAAGCCAGTAGCTGCTCAAAAAGCAGCACCAGCCAAACCAGCACCACAAGCACAACAGAAGAAGGAAGAAGAATACTCATCATACTACAGTGATGAAGAAGAAAAGAAACCAGCACAGACACAGAAGCAAGTACAACAAAAGCCAGCACCAGCCAAGCCAGCTGTAAAGACACAACAGACGAAGAAAGAAGAAGAATACTCATCATACTACAGTGATGAAGAGGAGAAGAAACCAGCACAGACACAACAAAAGCCAGCACCACAAAAAGTGACACCAGCCAAGCCAGCACCAGCAAAACAAGCAGCTCCACAAAACCCAGCACCAGCAAAACCAGCAGCACAAGCACAACAAAAGAAAGAAGACGAATACTCATCATACTACAGTGATGAAGAAGAACAGAAACAGACACAACAAAAGCCAGCAGCAGCCAAGCCAGCAGCTCCACAGAAAGCAGCACCAGCCAAGCCAGCACCACAAGCACAACAGAAGAAGAAAGAAGAAGAATACTCATCATACTACAGTGATGAAGAGGAGAAGAAACCAGTTCAGCCACAACAAAAGCCAGCACCACAAAAAGTGACACCAGCCAAGCCAGCAGCTCCACAGAAAGCAGCACCAGCCAAGCCAGCACCACAAGCACAACAGAAGAAGGAAGAAGAATACTCATCATACTACAGTGACGAAGAAGAACAGAAACAGACACAACAAAAACCAGCACCAGCCAAGCCAGCACCACAAGCACAACAGAAGAAGAAAGAAGAAGAATACTCATCATACTACAGTGATGAAGAGGAGAAGAAACCAGCACAAACACAACAAAAGCCAGCACCACAAAAAGTGACACCAGCCAAGCCAGCAGTTACACAGAAAGCAGCACCAGCCAAGCCAGCACCACAAACACAACAGAAGAAGAAAGAAGAAGAATACTCATCATACTACAGTGATGAAGAGGAGAAGAAACCAGCACAGACACAACAAAAGCCAGCACCAGCTAAACCAGCTGTAAAGACACAACAGACGAAGAAGGAAGAAGAATACTCATCATACTACAGTGATGAAGAAGAGAAGAAGCCAGCACAAACACAGAAAGCTGCACCAAAACCAGCAGTTACACAGAAAGCAGCTCCACAAGCTGCACAACAGACGAAGAA
>JAPFFF010000410.1:0-23354 GCA_039105265.1 Tritrichomonas musculus | reverse complement strand
TAGAAGATGGAGAAGGAATTGCAATGAATATGCCAGAAGCATGCAGATATTATAAAATGGCGGCTGAAAATGGAAATGGTTTAGGAATGTATAATTATGGTCGTATGTTGCAATATGGAAGAGGCGTTGAAATTGATAAGAGTCAAGCGATCAGATATTATAAAATGGCCATTGATAAAGGTAACACAGATTCAATGAATAGTTATGGATGCATGCTAGATAATGGAGAAGGGATTGCAACGAATATGTCAGAAGCATGCAGATATTATAAAATGTCAGCAGATGGAGGAAATGCATATGGAATGCACAACTATGCCAGAATGCTTCAATTTGGAAGAGGAATAGATGTTAATAAAAGAGAAGCATGCAAATATTACAAAAGAGCAGCTAATAAAGGTCATGTTAACTCAATGGTTAAATATGGCAAATTAGTAGAAATAGGTGATGGAGTTGAAGTCAATAAAACAGAAGCATGCAATTATTACAAGATGGCTGCCGAAAATAGAAATGCTGAAGGAATGTATTTATATGGTAAAAAGCTAGAAAATGGCGATGGTGTTGAAAAAGACGAATTTATGGCAAGCAGATATTATAAAATGGCAGCTGAAAACGGAAATGATTTAGGAATGTATAATTATGGTCGTATGTTGAGATATGGAAATGGTATTGAAATTGATAAGAGTCAAGCAATCATATATTATAAAATGGCCATTGATAGAGGAAACACAGATGCAATGATTAGTTATGGATGCATGCTAGAAAATGGAGAAGGGATTGCAATGAATATGTCAGAAGCATGCAGATATTATAAAATGTCAGCTGATGGAGGAAATGTAGGTGGAATGTACGATTATGCTATGATGCTTCGAAATGGAAGAGGAACAGCTGTTGATAAAGAGAGAGCACGTATTTATTTCCAGAGAGCCGCTAATAGAGGTTCTTCAATTGCTCAGAATGCTTTGGATGAAATGAATAGTATTTGTTTAATTCAATAAATTATATCATATCATTTCATAATGAATATTACTTGATTTTATAAAAATATGATTAAAATTTGGTCATAATTTTAGAAAAATATTGGTTGCTTTTATATTTATCTTATTATTTTCATTGAAAAAAATTGAATAGCTATAAACCAGTTATTATCAGAAAATTTTGAATATAGCTAAAAACACTTGATTGGTGCGATTCTGAGAGAATAAAGTTCAAGTTAATTTTGTTATTCATAAGACCACATTACTTTCATTGAGAAGTTTCCATAATATGATGCTTTTTTTTTTTTATTTGAGATTTTATATAACGTTTGTTATTTAATTCCAGGATGTTTATTTTATTCCAGGATAACGGTTTAAGATGGTTTAATATTTAACCATGTCGATTATCAACCAAAATATAATTCAAAAATTGAATTAAAAACGATCAATCATCCTGGAATTATAATTGAGAAGGAAAAATTTGAATAAAAAAGGTAAGGAAAAAATCATAAATTTTTAAAAAAATACGAACTTTTTATATGAGCTTATTGAAATTTTATTATTAAAAAACAGTTATCCTGGAATAAAATTAAAATTCTTGAAAAAAATTATAAACGTTATAATTACTGGCTTCAGATTATAATGCATGCAATTGAAATTGTGAAAGCCATACAAAGGGCAATATCTTTTGCTCAAATCTACATAAATCTTAAAGATGTAATAAGAAAAAGAATAAAGTATAAAAGCAAAACAAAGCATTTTTTCTATTTTCACTAAATTTTTATGTTAGAATGCAATTATTTAATGTAAATAAGAGTATGTTTATTATAATTTTTTTGGAATTTCTAATGTAATACTTTTTATATTTTTCGGTATATTTTATTAATGATAAGAAATTTAATATTTATATTCTTTTGAATAAATATTTTCACGAGATAAATAATAAAAAAAATTTGAAAGGCATTTCATTTTTTGTTAGAATTTTATAGTTTTGGTATTATAAACTATTCTAAAAGTGGATCGATTGTCCGAATTAACATTCAAAAAAATAAATTAAAATTTTTGGAAAGATACATAAAAATTTTAATGTGTTGTCAAGAAGTTGATTTTGCATTTATTGAAGATGTTGGGCAGAAAGTAAATGAACTTTTAATGAATGATGCTAATCAAGTTGAATGGTTTAACTCTGTTATTGAAGAATATAATTTGAATGGGCAGTATCCTCCTGATTTAATTTCAGAAATCATAGACTATCTTACATCGGCTGATGATGAATATTATGCTCAACTAGCCGAAAATATTCAATTAATTATTCAAGACGAAGATAACATAGAAAATTTACTAGGCTATATTTATTTCCCAGCCACAAACGAAGAAGAAGATACAAAATGCGATGATAACATTAACAGTCCCTCTTTTTCAGGCGGAATAGTAAGTAATGATCAAGATGACTTCAATGAAGATGAAAGTGATTCAAAAGCATATTTTAGAAGATGCATCAAAAAAATAATGCAAACATTTCATTTATCGCACGATATTTCCTATGTTTTATGCAAGAAGTTCCGCTTAAATCAAGATAAAATTATTTCTAATTGGATATCTTCCAAAGATGAAATTCTCAAATCTTTACGAATCCAAGTAGGTAGTGAAATGGTTCCCGATCTAAAATCACCACTTTCAATCAGGAAATGCGGAATAGGCGAGTGTCCAATATGCTATGACGAAACTGAACTTTTTGAATTGTATTGTGGTCACAAAACATGTCAAGAATGCTTGATTGCAGACATCAAGCAATTAGTAACGGACAAGAAGACCCCTGTTTGCAGGCAGACAAATGAAGAAGACAACACGTCCTGCAATGCGCTGATCATTTTTGATTCAGTAAAGAACTTTTTGAGAGAAGATGACGAACTTTTTGAGAGCTTTGAAAAAATTGTATTCGATAATGACATTATCACAAATCTAAACACGAAACAATGTCCCAATGAATTTTGTGACGGTGTCATCACTCCATTGAATGAGCTTGCTTGTCATGTTGGCGTTTGTCCAAAATGCGGCTCGGCGGTTTGTCTGAAATGTAATGAAGAGTGCCACGGACCTTTTTCAAGTTGCAGCAAGATCAAGTCCTTCATGGAATACAGTGACGTGATGAAGAATTTGTCTGAAGAACAATATAAATGGCTTCAAAAGAGCCAAAGAATAACTCAAGTCCATTCCGCCTCAATCAAGCATTGTTATTCGATTGATGTTGAAAACTTGACATTCAAAAACCACGATTTGAACAAGAAACTGAAAAGACAGATCAATTATTTGACCCAAGCGATCAAAACAATTCAATACACTATTGAAGAACTACAGAAAAATGAAGAAAAAAATCATCAAGAAATCGAAGAATTGAAGCTGAAAAAGAAGCATAAAGAAACGCTTAAAGAAGAATGTAAGAAAGAGATTGACGACAACAATAACAAATTAAGTGCTGAACTTGAATTGCTCGACATTGAACAGAAGTATTTGTTGGTCGCTTTCGCCGACTTGAAGCATTGCAACAGAGCCCTTTTCCGCCTTGAAATGGAGATGAACAAGCGAGCATTAGAGAAGGCAAATCTGATGGACATGAAGGAGATAATGGAGCTCGAAGAGAAGCGATTACGAGATATCCTTCCATTCAACAAAAGAGGCGAGAACAAGAAAGAAGAAGAAGAAGAAGAAAATGAAGTGGCTAATATGTTAGAAACTGCTTTATTAATGGACTCAGATAACATTAAATCAGAGAGCTTCATCACATCCTGCTACAAACGTTGCCCAAGATGCACAACACCAATTGAGAAAACAATAGGATGCAACCACATGAACTGTCAAATTTGCAACTGTTATTTTTGTTACAATTGTGGAGTTGAGTTTGATGCAGATGGATATTGCGGATGTGGCCAAGATACCATTCATTATCGTCCACCTCAAAGTAATGACTCTGGAAATTTCGGTACTCGTATGAAGATTCCTCACAATCCAATGGACTTCAACAAGAGAGTTGATTACTTGAGGTATTCGTATTGCTACGCGAATTTCCAAAAAAATAAAAAAATTTATTCAAATTTGTTTTCTGAGTTTAAAACTACCAAAAATAAAAAGCCAGAGCCCGGAACAATTGGCATCCCTGACTCAGCTTTATGTGCAAGAAATAGAATCGCAAGAGTGCTTCTGAAAAATGTGGAGAAAAGTGAAATCAAAATGAAAACTTACAGAATTATGAATGTCGCGTTGTTCGCTCAATCCGTCATAATGTGGAGCTTCCCAACACTCTACTACATCGGTGCTGAAAGGGATAAAGAAAACATGTTCTCGTATAAGTTAAACTGCTTGCAGGATGTCTTCAAGAAGTACTTGAAGTTGATCGAAGAGCCAAAAGATTCATTCCTTGTTGATTTCGAAAGATTCATCGATGTTTTGCTTAAACAAATCAAGGACATATTGGTGATCGGTGAAGCTATTTAAAATTATTGCATTAAAATTGGAACTTATTGATATATTGACAAATATTTGTCACAAAACTTTTTTTTTGAATCCACATTTATTTAATAAAATTTCTTTTAAAAAACTTTTTGCATCATAAATAATCGTCTTAGTTTATATTTGTTCAATACAAAAAATCGAAAATTGAATGGCGATGATAAAAATGAATTGATGTGAAATTGTGAAAAGCATATATAAAACTGTTTTTATTTATCTTAGATTGAATTAAGAAATGGCTCTTATTGGTTCTTTATTTTAGAGGGGAAAAATAATTTTTTTTTTAATTATTTATTTATCAATGATGAGTATTAATAAGAGCAATTTTTTTAATAATGATATTCATTCCAAATTTTTCTCCAATCTATATAAATTGTTTCATTGGAGTCAGTAAATAAAAATGCTTTTTTTATGTTAAATTCATTAATAGAAAGTAAAAATTATTTTTTTTTTTTAAAAAAATCATTAATGTTTATTAGTAAAATAAAAGAGCCAAATCAATGATTGAATAAGGATCCTATTCTAAATAAAGTTTTTTTGCTGAATAAATCTTTTATTTGTTCATTTGTGGTACAATCTATTGGCATTCTCCATAAACAATACCAAAAAAAAATCATCAAAATAATTTTTTTAAAACTTTATGAATTTTAAAATTGAATTGTATCAGTTGCCTTTTTATCAATACCTTTATGCTGTAATAAAAGCTTAATAATGTCAAGATGCTGTTTTTCTACTGCAAGGTGCAGAGGTGTTCGCCCATTAAAACAAAAAAGTTTCAAAAATACAATTAAAAACAAAGAAAAAAAAAAAATTGATTTTTCGTTTACATCAATGTTTGGTACTGATAAGATTAAACGAACTATTTCTACATTTCCAACTTCAATTGCTAAATATAATGTTGTTTTATGAAAATATGAAATAAAAATCTCATACAAATAAATTATTATTAAAATTTCTTTAAAATTAAATTTGTTGTTTTGAAATTCCATTAAAAATTTTATTAAGAATGCCATTTAAATATTTGTTTTTGAAACCCTATTAAACTATTTTGTATATAAAACCAAATTAATTGATTTTACTATAAAATTGGATATAATATTGTCAATTTTAAACATAATGAGTAAATAATAATAAAATTTCATCAAAATAACAGAAAATGAAATTTCATTGAAATATCATAAAATGAAATGATATAAAAATATTTTTTTGAGTGTGAATTGCTTTATCATTTATATTAATTGGTGATGAGCATTTGACTTTCTGTGAAAAGAATAATTTGATAATATCAACGTTATTAAGTATAACTGCTTTTTGAAATGCTGAATAATAAATAAATAAATTAAAATTTTATTTAAAAAAGATTTTTTAAATTTTATTTAAAAAAAATGATAAAAAAACTATATTGAAAATATTTATTTAAAATGTAATTGATAAATTTGATTTAGAATTTCATTAAAAAAAAAATTGGAATTGGATGAAAAATATTGATTTTTTAATTGCATATAAAAACATAAATTTGAATAAAATTGAATTAATTTTGTTTGAATTAGATTCAAAAATTGAATTAAAATATCATTGAATTTTTTAATATGGAATATCATGAAATATATTGATTTAAATTGTATTTAAATAGATATTTTAAAATTAGATTTAAAAGCATGATTTTAAATTGCATTCAAATATTTGAATTGAAATTGCATTGAAATTTCATAATCAAATTAAATTAAAAAAAAATGTTTTCAAATTTTATTAATTTAAATTAAAAAAAAATTACATTAAAATTTTTGATATTTTGAATTTCATTAATTTAATTTTTTTTATGAATACTATAAAAAATATATTATTAAAAAATGCTATGAAAATTAATATCTGTTCCAGGATATGATAATAATAACTTGATAATTTCTGTATTTTCTCTATTAACTGCTAAATAAAGCGCTGTTTCATTCAAATATATAATCACAAATATGATTGGTTAAATTAAAAGTACTTTGAATAAAATTGCATTTAAATAGGATTTAATTAAAATCCTATAAGAAAAATAATTATATTGAAAATGCTTTCAATGTTTACATCAACTTTATTACTTGATAATAAAAGCTTAACAATTTCTGGATTTTCTAAATTTACAGCCTTATAAATAGGTGTTTCACCAAACAAAAAAAATCATAAAAATATAATTAAAATATTATAATTTAAAATTTTTTTTTCATTAAGATTAAGATTAACTTTTGATAGAAGAAGTTTTATAATTTCAATATTTTCTTTATCAATAGCAGAAAATAAAAACTTGGTATTCATATAATTTGTTTCATTTTTTTTCAGAATATCATCAATAAATGTATAGTGATCGTATTTGCAAAGAAAATCCAATAAATCATTATTATTGACATTTAAAAAATCTTGCATGAAATCATAATTGAAGAAATTCAAACTTTTTTTGAGACAATTTTTTTCCAATTCTTTAACTTCATTTGATAAAAGATTAACTAAAATATAATTGGTTATTTTATTGTTATGATATTTGATTGAATTGATAAAAATGTTTTCGAATGTTTCATATTTTGGTTGAATTTGGTTTTCTTTGAGAATGTTAATTATATAAGGACTTCCTGAATGAAATGCGCAAGACCACAAAGAAGGTGTTAATTTGCAATTATTCATTAACAAATAGTTGAAAATTTTCACTGAGCCAAAGAAAGCTGCATATTCAATTAATGAAGATCGTTTACGTCTTTCATATCGGTCACCAAGAACATCTATTTCGTAAATAGATTGGTCCATTACTAAAGACAATTTTGTTTTGTTTATTGTGACATATTGGACGAATTCTTTAATTAAATCATTTCGAATCAATAGACAGATGCGATTTTCATTCTCTGCAATTCTTCGATTTTCATAAAAATGTTCAGGGACTTCTTGCTTCATTTCTTTTATCACTGAAGAATATGTGTCAATGTAATAATATTTTTCAGATTCTCGTTCTATTTCTTTAAACCATTTGTCATCCATTAAAGATTTGATTTCTGGTAAGAAATATCGATGATAATTTCTCTTGATTAATTTGTGGTCCATTAATATTTTTTTCGCAATATGTTCATCAAATGACATTATATTTTGCTCAGTGAGAAATAGAAGAATTCTTCTGTTACCTTTGAAAATTGTAAATATTTCAGAATTTGAAAAATATTTTGAAATATGATCTTTGATAAAATACAATATTGAATCCATCTTCTCAAAAAAATCATATTTACGAAGGTGGTACCTGGATATTGATACAAATAAGTGTAAAAATGATTTAAATTCATTATGGTCATCAAAAATTTGGGGATTTGGAAATATATTTTTAATATTCTCTTCTGAATTAGATTTGTTATCAAAAAAATCAAGAAGATTGTTCTGAATTGTTATCATTCTGTTTATGAAATTTTGGGAGTCCATTTTCTCAATCCAAAAAATAAAAAATAATTTATTTTGACAAAATATATAATATGAATATACAATTTTTTCACCTTAATTTAACCTTTTATAACGTCAAAAAGTAAAAATATAAAAGCTTTATTCCAATTTTTTAAGGGTGTAGTCTCAACTTGATATCTCTAATATTTATTAAAAATAAATTGATAAAAATAATGTATATAGAACATAGGAAACTCTCATAATCTTTTGAAATTAATATATAATAAAGTATATCATATTATAAGAATATTTTAATAGAAAACATTTTCCCAATTTTGCGTATATACTGAGATATGATTAAAGAAAGTTGCCAAAATTGAGAGGAATTTCTATTCAAATGTAGTATAATTTTGTAATTGATTTTTCTCGAAAATTTGGCGGACGATTTTTCTAAAAATTTAATATAATATATAATGCAATATATACTACTATTTAAGATAAATGTAATATACCGGTCATTCGTTGGCTCTGTTCTGGAATCGTTTTTTCCAAAAAAAATCGTAAAATCGGCTAAAAATAGTGTAAATCGCTTTATCTCGGGATATATACTTATAATGCGCAATTTTTTTGCTTAATCGTGTTTTTAACATCATAATAAGAAAAATAACCAATTTTTGGGTAAAAATATTGAATTTTGGCCGATATTGTTAGTAACGAGTTTTTTTGTATTTTTATCTTAATATAAAAAATCTCATTCTTCACGGATAGGAGTTTTTGGTTATTACTCTATATACAATAAACATACAATCCTATAATTTTATAATCATATACAATACAGTAATGCAATTATTGTTATACTGATTATGTAGGTACACCTATTTTTTTTTCTGACATTTAATGCAAAAATACAGAAATCAAATTTTTGAAATATATTTTATAAATAACTCGATGCAAAGCGAAGCTAATAAAAATATAACAATTGATATATATTAAGATGCTTGCAATATATATTCTTATAATACCATAAATTTTGAAACATTTTTACATTTACGTCTGGAGACTCGTTATGAAAATCACAACTTTTTGAAAGACTCTCCGCCGCGATTTCGCTTAAAATCTGAAATCATCAATAACTGTCTATGGTGAGTATATATTATTAATTTCGAAGCATATCGACATATCTCGAGAGTTTCCTATGTTCTATATTTTTTTAAAATTTTTGACATATCATAAAATATTCAAATATTTCTATATATAAAAAGTGAAATGAAAAAATTATCTTTTATTCAGAATCATCATCATTAACCAAGTTATTCAACTGCTCATCAGCATTCCAAAATATCATGTTGTTCAAGCCAGCTGTTTTTATCATGCCCGTTGATTTGGTAGAAATTGAACGTCGATTTTTTTCATAAAAATTCCCCAAAATCCCACTTAACTCTTGAAATGGCATTTTTCTTGGCTTTGGATCGATTAACTTCAATAATGGCATTTTTCTTACAATTTGAACATTCTTCCAAAGGTACAATGCTTGCCGAAGATAGTAAATTATTGGACGTTCTTCAACTGGAGTGTTGTCAAAAATTTTCTTCCCACTGTCACTTCGTGATTCTGGAACTTTTTCTTCAATAGGCATGTTCTTGTACAATTCGTGCTCCAATAGAATGTATTTCATTGATTTCTGGAAATTCACGTGGCTGTCATCTTTTTTATTATGCCTCCGAACATTTGCAAAATTGTGTTCTTGGTAGTGTGAACTGCATGCACCTGTATCAATAGCTTCTTCAGTGATTATTTGAGATGCAATTCCAATTGCAGTAAATATGTATTGTTTACACCAATTATCTGTGAAACATCTCATTTTCTTATATGTATTGGGCTGCACACGATAGATCTTTAAGTTGTGTTCAATGACATATTGTTGCATAAGATAATAAATCAATACAATACTTGCACCAAGTAAAAGATAGTCAATAGTCTCTTGCCGACTTAGTGAATTCCTGAATAGTGCCTCTAGTAAGAGTGTAGAAGGAAGCATTGATAAAAGTAAATAAAAGTCTTCGTCATCAATTATTTTTTGAATTGTTTGTAAAGTAAACAATTTTTTTGGGAGGTCATCTTCCATTTTACGTCCTTTGTTGTTATCCAATAAGTAAGGAGCAATTCCAATAGTTTTTAAATCTTCTGCAGACCGTGTTTCATAAGAATCATATGGAGAAACTAGGAATTCTTCAAGAGAGGATTTTCTGTAACGATCTCTTTTTGTCAGGTGCAATGGATCTGAAAAATGAATTAATACTGCAAATATTTTAATTATACCAACAGCACCAAGACTTAGGAATCTTTCGAAGTTACCAATAATTTTGTCGATGAATATATTTGCATATATGCTATAAGTGTTGTCACCATCAGTGCCTAATCCGATAATACTTATGTTTTTTGGCATGAGTGATATGATCGATTCAATTTTTTCGCGTAACTCTTGTGTTGCCTTACCTGACGTCGACGGAATACATGCAATTGGAAACTGTTTAAATTCTGGATTTAATGGTGCAAATGTCATACCGAATTCTGCTTGTATCACTGAGTTATAATTTAATTTAATAAATTCTAAAAATTCGTTGTCATCATTAATAAATGTTTCTGCTAATTCTGGATCGATCTCTTTGAGATTTAGCACGCCATCAATCCTACCATTTTTGTTTACTTTGACATACGGTGTAACATATGCAGCATCAACCATGATAACTCCTTTTCCAGTAAAATTATTTGGTAAAAACCTTGACATGATATTCAAAATATTTTGTATATCGCCATTAAAAATGTCGTCATGTATTCCTAAATTAGCGAGAGCTTGCTTTCTATATGTTGAAGCAGTTTTATATGTTGGAAACAATAAATTGGTATTTAAAATATTGAAGTAATGTGGACTCATCATGCTTAACAGTGCAAAGAATTCGTGAAGTCCATCATAACGTCTTCCTTGAGGAAATTTTGTTATATTATCCCATGTAGCGCCGATGAATCTTAATACTATTGGACTAATATTAATCGTTTTTTGTTTGTCTTCTGGTATATTCAATTTAATTTTCTGTAAGTCTGCTATTTGTCTTTTTAGCCTTGTATTCTCCAAAATTAACCTTTCATTTTCACCTTGTAATCTTTGATTGTCTTCTAAGAGCTTTTCGTAAGTTTGCTGAGATCTTGCTTTTGCTCCTGTTTCGGGAGTAAACCATGATGGATTTCGCTTAGGCGCCATTAAAAAAAAATGATTCTATATTGAAAATTTCAGAGGTTTTTAAATTTGAAAGGAAAAAAAAGCATGACCACGAAAAATTATAGAACATAGGAAACTCTCATAATCTTTTGAAATTAATATATAATAAAGTATATCATATTATAAGAATATTTTAATAGAAAACATTTTCCCAATTTTGCGTATATACTGAGATATGATTAAAGAAAGTTGCCAAAATTGAGAGGAATTTCTATTCAAATGTAGTATAATTTTGTAATTGATTTTTCTCGAAAATTTGGCGGACGATTTTTCTAAAAATTTAATATAATATATAATGCAATATATACTACTATTTAAGATAAATGTAATATACCGGTCATTCGTTGGCTCTGTTCTGGAATCGTTTTTTCCAAAAAAAATCGTAAAATCGGCTAAAAATAGTGTAAATCGCTTTATCTCGGGATATATACTTATAATGCGCAATTTTTTTGCTTAATCGTGTTTTTAACATCATAATAAGAAAAATAACCAATTTTTGGGTAAAAATATTGAATTTTGGCCGATATTGTTAGTAACGAGTTTTTTTGTATTTTTATCTTAATATAAAAAATCTCATTCTTCACGGATAGGAGTTTTTGGTTATTACTCTATATACAATAAACATACAATCCTATAATTTTATAATCATATACAATACAGTAATGCAATTATTGTTATACTGATTATGTAGGTACACCTATTTTTTTTTCTGACATTTAATGCAAAAATACAGAAATCAAATTTTTGAAATATATTTTATAAATAACTCGATGCAAAGCGAAGCTAATAAAAATATAACAATTGATATATATTAAGATGCTTGCAATATATATTCTTATAATACCATAAATTTTGAAACATTTTTACATTTACGTCTGGAGACTCGTTATGAAAATCACAACTTTTTGAAAGACTCTCCGCCGCGATTTCGCTTAAAATCTGAAATCATCAATAACTGTCTATGGTGAGTATATATTATTAATTTCGAAGCATATCGACATATCTCGAGAGTTTCCTATGTTCTTGTATATATACTTAATCATAAAATATTAAAATATTATTAGATAATTCCTTCTTCTAATAAAAAATTAAATTTTGATATTTTTTTTTTTGCGGCCAATTATACAAACAAATTTAAAACTTTACATTTACCAATATTTTTGAGATAAAAAAGGTTTATTCATCAGATTAGCTTACAATCGCTATTACAAGCAAACAATAATTTGATAGCTTACTTTTTACTTTCTATTTCTTGGTTTTTTCAAATACTTTTTTCAAATACTTTATATATTATCCAAAGATAATGAAGTACAAAGACTTAAAGTGTAAAAATTACATTTACGTTTGTAAACAACAATGAATATTTGTTTTTATGCTATTTTAATTCCTTTATTTTGCCAATATTTTCCAGATCCAATAATTAATTACAAGTCGGATGATATGAAGACCGTATTTAATTTTTATGTTCGTTTAATAATACTTACAACCTTTTTTTATTGTTAGAGCTATTGATTTTATTAAATTAGTAATTTAATTGTAAACAATATCTTTGCAATTTAAGATAATCCAATTTTTCAGGATCACATAGCATATGATACAAATTCTCTTTTATTTTTATTTACGTTTTTTGAATTTATCAATTTTTTTTTTTTTTTAAAATTCAAAATCAAGTTTGATTATTTACTCCAAATTGCAGATTTAATTGGCTATTTGTGATTTTTCCCTATATTTAAGATATCAAAATTCAAAAAGTATGCTTTAAAACCAATATTAAAAAATTAACAAATCATACTTGGATTCAAAAAGTTGATTTTTTTTCTAAAGATTGAATACTTTTAAAATGAGACTACTCCCTATAAAAGTACTGAATTCTATTTTAACCAATAAACAATTAATTTGCTTAAAAATCGTATTGTAATATCTATTTTCTTTATTTACATTTAATTCAAAATCTTTTTAAATAATAATTCAACTACATTTTCTAAAAAATCATTTTTAGTAAAAGCGAAGTGAATTTTCTCCAGCTGTAAGGAATTAAACAAAAAAAGGGCAACGTTACGATATGCACAAGAGGTAATATAATTTATATACTAAATATCAAAGTCATTGTTAAAAATGGGATGATACTTATGACCATTACAATAATTGAATACTTTTTTGAATGATCTTTATCAAAAATTCAATGTATTTTTTAAAAATGTAACCATCTGAGACTACACCCTTAAAATGGTTATTTTTTGAATCCTGTATTTTGGGGGAAATGGTAGAAATTCAACTATATATTAAGATTTAAAAATTATTCATTCTCTTGGAATTTTAATAATCAAATACTTTTTTTTTTTTTAGCCTTAATAATATTGATCTTAATAATTTTAAAGGAAGAATTATTCGATAAAGAGTAATTATTTAATATTTGACAAAGATTAAAACGAATCATCTTTGACATAATTTTCATCGAATTGAACAGGAGCATTATCTTCAAAATCATACTCTTCCATTTCTTGTTCAAGAGCATTTTCTAAAAGTTTACTTATAGCATCATGCTGCAACTTATCAGAAGCCTCTTTTGGAGACACTTGATTAAAAATCCTATAATGAATATCGTATCTTCCATATCCATAACTCTTCGTTTTTATCAGTTTTCTTCAATCTTTTATCATGCTTGGATGATAGTCTCCAATGAATCTTATCCTTTCCATTGGAGACTATCATCCGATGTTCAACAAGCCGAAATTGAGATCGATCTTTTCTTTAGATAATAAAATTTTCACAATTTTTTTGTTGTCATTTAAAGTTGCCAATAACAAAGGCGATTTCATTAATCATTTTTACATATATTAAAATATTTTTGAGTTTAGATTCGAGTTAGTTAAAATTATCCCTATTATCAAAATTATTAAAACAGCGTGATTTAAGTGAAAAAAATAATCTTACATGCAATCATTCAATTCTTATATTGAACGCGTCGATGCCCCATTTAAAAATATGAGGCTTTCAAAAAATGATTACTCATGGATGCAAATCAGAGATACTTTACCCGAATTTAGAGATATTGCTGGTATTGCAATGAGAATTTTGGCATCTGCAACTTCGTAAGCAAGTTGCGAAAGGGTTATTAAAAAGCAGCGGTTAATTCATACATCAAGAAGACTCAATAGTCATAAGCAATTATTAGATGCAAGATTAATTTTATCTTATGAAAAATTATAAATAACTCCAAGAGTTATATCCTAATTTTAATTAAACTAATAATGAAATTATATCATGTTTTTTGAGTATAGATCATAAAATTAATATGAAAAGATAAAAATTTTTTTAAGTTAATTAAATCGAAGGGGACCATTTTAAAAAAAATTGAATAGGAGGGATAATTTTTTATCCCTCCACTATCCCTATCCGCATCATTAGTTATTTTTTTAATTATATATCAGAAGCTGCTGATTACTCAAATTGTTTACTGGCTATAATAGCTTCCAATCTTGCTTTCATTTTATAAAAACAAAGAATCAAAAAAGCTGCAATACTATTAACCGAAATTGGTTACCAAAAATTTGTCTCGCGCATTGATGATATTAATCTACTTTATTCCTCATGGATATACCATTTTGTATATTAGATGCATTTGCTCTGCGTCAACCTTCAAACATTAGAATTTGTAAGACGATTTTCATGCAACAAGGTAAGAGATTCTGAGGGTAGTACCTGTGCTGTTTCATATGAAGGGGTCATTGGGGTGATACCAAGGCCGTTTACTAGATGGTGGTCCGTAGTGGAGAACCATCTAGTTTCTATTTTTCCAAGAGTTTGTGTTGACGTGTGTGCGAGGCTGCCCAGAGTTAGCCTAAGCACCATGGAAACCTACTCCTATATACAAGTTGAAGTCTTTACAATTTGCTCTCAGAATCCTTTTGGAGCATTATTTAAAATTAATTCCCAAATTAGTTTTTGGATAAAATTTTAAGTGAGGTTTTAGCATTTTATGACAGAGCTTGGTTTGCAACAGATTAGAGAGGCTATTTAAAATTTAAACCATGCTGATAAGTTTTTCGTAAATTTTCAAAATGTGATTTTGAAATTGGTAATAGATGTAGGTTTCCAATGAATAATAATTCACCCCAATTCAAGACATATATATACTACTATCGATTGATAATATATTAAAAAAAAGTTTTTATGCATTATTATGCCCTTTTTTTTTATATAAAATATTTTGTAAATTTTTATCAATCAGATATTTTTTGGATCGTTTAGGACAAATATCATCATTTCTGAAAGATATATTCTATGTATTTATTCAATATTGAAAAGTTTACAACTTTTTTGGGACGTACGCCTTTAAATGGTCAATGACCACTTTTTGGCATCTGATCTTTTTGAAAGAAAATATGATGTTTTGAATTGATACTTGTCATTTCCAACCTAAAATGACAACCAATTTAATCCTAGACCTCAAGAGAGAAAAATATTCATCTAATATTAGCTACTTTGATTGAAAACTCATAAGAATTTTATTTTTGTATTTTAATTGTTAAAATTTCGAAAAATAAATTTTCTTCTAATAAATTCAATTTGGAATTTCAAAATTTTCAATTAATTCAAAATTTTTTGGGAATATATCTTATTATTTTAAATATTTTCAATAAATTAACTCATAAACTTAATATATTAATAAAATGAAAATAATTATAATTAAAAAAAATCTATGATTATTCTCATTAATATTCATATATTCCATATTTTTATTTAAAATTATCAAATAAAAATATGGGAGGAGAACAATCAGGAAATTCAATTGAAATCGATTATATTACAAAAAGTATTGACTTGGAAGGAAAAAATATAAATACCTTTACTATTGCCTCATATTTTGCTGACAGTGTTAAATATTTAAATTTAGCAAATAATCAGATTACTTATCTACCAGATGGTATGCCAAAAATCATGCTAGTTGATCTCACAAAAAACAAACTAGGTCCTCTTCTCCCTCCTCAAGTTGCCAAACAAATAGTTACCTATTCAAAATTAAAAACGTTATGTTTAACAAACAATGAATTAGAAGATTTGAACGATTTTTTGAGCAATAAAAGCGTCGAATCCATATTTTTAACACAAAATCGCTTTAAAGCTTTACCAATTAATTTTTTTGAAAGGTTTCCTCAATTAAAAACATTATATTTAGATTGCAATTTTATAGAAACAATCCCATCGTTACAAGCAGAAAGGCTCACAATGTTAACATTATCATTAAACAATATCAAAACGCTCGATACCTCAAATTATTGTTTCCCTCAATTGAGAGCATTAGATCTATCCAAGAATCAAATTGAAAAGATTCCGAAAGACTTTTCAAAAAGGTTTCCAAAATTGAATAGTCTTAACTTAAATTATAATCTTATTACTGACATTCCAGAAAATGACTCAGAAAATGAAGTTTTTCCCAAAACTTTGAAAGACATAAAAATCACTAACAATTTGATTGAAAAAGTTCCGAATTCAATCACATCACTACCAATTTTGGCCTTTTTAAATCTTCATAGAAATAAATTGAAAGAGATTCCTAAGTTACCAGAAACCATTGTCACTTTGAACGTCTCAAGAAACATGATTGAAAAATTCGAAGAACAGTCGCTTCCGAACCTGAAAGAACTCATCATCTACAGCAACGAATTAACGAGTTTTCCGGTTGAAATAAAAACGGAAAAAATTGAGACATTAAAAGCACATCATAATCACTTCACTTATTTTGACATCACTTCACTTTCCAACACGATTACACTGATAGACATTTCATTCAATAAAATTGAGAGAATTCCGAACGACTTTTTCAATGTGTTCTCAAACATCCAGGAATTCACTGCCTGCTTCAACCAGCTAACCGAACTTCCTGTTGAAATAGGAAATTGCAAGTGTCTCACAACACTTGAAATTTCATTCAATCCAATCAAAAATCTGCCAAAATTGCCGAGATCAATAACAACAATTTCTGCCTCAAAATGTGAACTGACAGAATTCAATTCCGACGGTTTTGTCGAAGCAATGTCTGAGGAAGATGTCATCAATTTGAAACACGCAGATTTCAGCCAAAATAAACTGGAATCTTTCCCTGAAATTAAGAGCATTCAATATTTGAATCTCTCTCAGAATTCTCTCAAAAAGTTACCAAAAATAACGTACAATCTCAAAGTTCTTGATGTCTCTATGAACGCCATCGAGGAGTTGCCAGGCGAGGTCTCTGGGAACTCACTCATCGAGCTCAACCTTTCATTCAATAAAATTGAAAAGATGCCTTCAATTCAATTTTTGCCACAATTGAAAAGCCTCGACATTTCGCACAATCCAATCGTCTCGGTGCTCGACGTGACAGGCAACCTTCACCTCGACAGGATTGACATCTCGAGGACGAAGAAGGTCGAATTCGTTAACAACAGCACCGTGAAGCACGAAGTCATCATGTCGTCGACAAAATTATCAAAAGTGGCACCGATGAAAAAGGAGCCAATTTTGATTGTCCAAAGAAAAGGTGGACAGAAAAGCGGTTACTCAGAAATTATAGGATTGAGGGACGAAATGGAAGACGCAATCATTGTCAGAGACGATCTGTTTTTGTATGCTGTTTGTGACGGACACGCCGGTTTTGACACATCAAATTTCGCCTCAATTCAACTTCCTCATCTTTTTGAATTTTACAAGAACCAAATAACCTATGAAAAAGTGGGCGATCTTATTTTGAATATTTTCGATGACATGGAGAAAGAACTTAAGAAAATGAGGTTCGATGACGGTTCGACGCTCTGTCTTTGCTTGCTTTGTAAAGATTCAGCAGGCATTCAAAAAGTTGTAACGGCTCACCTTGGTGATGCGCGAGCTTTGATTGCTTTGAAAGATGGAAGGTCAAAAGAATTGACAATTGACCATAAACCGTCAAACCGAAAAGAATTTGAGAGGATTCATAACCAGTTTGGAAGACTCTCGAGCAAGAATAGAATTGACGGGAGTTTGGCGGTTTCAAGGTCAATTGGTGACTATTCCGTTTTCGCCGTTGGAAGAGACGTGGAGTTGAATGGTTTCGACGTTGGCGAGGACGACAAGTACCTCATCATCGGATGCGATGGCGTCTTTGACGCGCTGACTAATGAAGAAGTCGCTTTGGTTGCGTCAAAGGCATCTTCTCCTTATGAAGCAGCTTTTTTAGTTAGAAATGCCGCTTATGGATGTGGATCAACTGATAATATATCGGTTATCGTTGTTGATTTGACTATTGAATAAAATTTCTATATATTATTATATTTTATTAATAAATATTGATTTTTTAAAAATGAGAAAATCATCACCAAAATTGATTCCTTGGTTTGAAGTCCGTCTAATATAATACTGACCATTTGAATATGTCTTTATTGTTTAAACATTTTTTTTTAATAATTATAATTACATTTATCATCTCTGCCATTTTCAGTTTTGAATATCAATAAACAAATAATCAATAATTATTGAAAGATTTAACTATTAAATTTCAAATAATTATGTGATATTGAATGTAAAAAAAATATTAAAAAATTTAAGTAATTATATTGCTTAACGTTTTATTAAAATCGATGGTATAGATTATATATACAATCAAATATTATTTATTAACAAGCAAATGTTACAATAAATAATTTCAAATAATGAGAATAGGTCTTTTAATTTGTTTCTTCATTTATCTTTTGTTCTTCGCTTTTAATTTCTTTTCTGACTTTGAATAAGTCTTCATCAAACAAGGAATTCATTTCTGAATTATAATTATCTTGTTCATTAAAAGATTTTGGTATTGAAACTTCTTTCAAAAAGGGATGATTTAATGCTTCTTCTATTGTAATTCTCTTATTACAATCAACAGTCATCATTCTGTAAATTAAATCTGCACAACATTCTGATATTTCTGGAGGAATTGTATATTCTCCACTTTTAATTTGTTTAAATAATTCAACTCTGTTTCTCTTTGTCCATGGAAGAAATCCAGTTGTCAATGCAAACAAAATTACTCCACATGACCATATATCATTTTTTTTACCATCATATGGAAGACCTGTAATGCATTCAGGAGAAACATAGCAAGGTGATCCACAAGGAGTTCTTGTAAAGCCTTTCTCATCAAGAAATTTGGATAACCCAAAATCAGTAATTTTGATTATTCCGTTTTCATCAACAAGAATATTTTCTGGTTTTAAATCACGATGAGCAATATTTAATGAATGAATGTACTGTAATCCAATAAGTATTTGTCTGAAATAAAAGGCAGCTTCATTTTCATCTAATTTGCCATTTTCAATAACTGTTTGAAAAAGCTCTCCACCTGAGCAGAACTCTAAAAATATATAATAATATGAAGAATCTTTTTGAACATCAATCAATTCAACTATATTTTTATGGTGCATTAAACGGTGATTTGAAATTTCTTGTTCAAGATTTTTAGAAATCTTCTTATCTGCAACTTTCATTCTTGGAACAACTTTACATGCAACACAACGACTTTTCTTTGCTTCTTTCTCTTTACTTTTGCTTTTTGTTTGATTATTGTCTTTTGAAATGTCATCCTTTTGAGATGAAATTTCTTTTGCAAGGAAAACGGTTGAATAGGCCCCATCACCTATGATTCTCTTGATTATAAAATTGCCAATGACTTTATCAATAAGATTATATGGATCCATTACTAAAAAATGATGAATATTTTTTGAATAAACCAAAATTGAAAACTTTAAAATAATATTCATTCAAAATTGATATATATTCAAATATTTGATTGCATATATTTATATTTTCTCAAATTATCAGAATTATTTGATATAAATAAATCATGTTTTTAATTCAAAAATTAATAAAATAAATCAATTTTTTTTTGTGTTTTCCCTTCATACTGAAACAGTTTCATTCCAAAATCAAAATTATTTTAAACAATAATTACATCATTTATTTAAAAATTAATAATTTATTCTCACTAACTAATAATTGTATTATTTTGATTTTTGGTAACAGAAAAAAATATTTATAAAAATAATGTAAAATAAACAAATAAATTATTTTACAAATAAATATCAAATAATATTCTTAATGTATTAAGTTTTTTTTTGCAGAATTTCTATTTTTTTTAGACCTATCAATCAACTTTTTGAATTTATATTTGACCGTTTACATCCCTTTTCCAATATTTTTTAAATGTTTTCTAATAAAGACTTGCTGCCTGAAGATTTCACAAAAGAAGATTTGGAATATATAAAAAGTGATTTAACACGGTTTTGGAGAGCAAATCCTCTATCCAATGAAAGACAAAATATTATTAACAATGCTTACGAAAAGATAAAATTACATAATCCTCTTATTGAACATAAGAAAATTGAAGACAAATATATAGAATTACTTAGATTAAAAATGCTAAATTCACAATCTCCTAATCAAACGCTTTCAAATATTGACCAAAATCAGCCAGACACAAGGCAGCAAAATGCTACCCAGCAATCATCTGATTTATCATCTCCTCAAACTTCAAAAGATTTACCACAACAACAAATTTCTTCATCGTATATAATTAAAACCCCGCCCACCTCTAATTCTCCCAAAATCGTAATTCCGCAAATAAATAATGTTAATGTTACTCCCCTAAATACAAATTCGACCAATTTACGAGAAAAAAGTGATTCATCGACATTTGATAATGATATATCGGATGTTGAAGAAATTACGAAAGAACAGCTCAGCAATAATTCATCAGAGCAACAAAACAAACCCAAACACAATCCTATTGACTATTTCAGAGAGTATAAATTATTAAAATCTGAGAAAGATTATTTTGCTAGAATACTCGAATGCTTTAATAGTCTCCACAAATCACAATCCTCGATAGATTTTGACAAAGAAAAGCCAGACAGGGGTGTCATTACCTTTAAGCAAGAATACATTGACTTCGAAATTGAAATTGAATACAAAATGGTCGCCCTTCTGAAAAATTACATTCAAAATTTTCAGAAGAAAATTTTTCCCATTTATGACACTAATTGTGAAATGATCAATATTCCCAAGGCCAATCCAATGTGCTCACCGTCACGGACCAATTATGTGACATGCCATCAGCAACCGCCACAACCGAACACGATCATCATTGACACGAACGATAGAAACATCCACTTTTTGATAAACAGGAAATTTTGGATCACTTCCTATTCGCGTGTCTCAAACTTGAGGCGTTATCATCTTGACAATAAGACGTTAACCATGTATTTTGGAGAAATTGTGAGTAAACCGTTATATGCCTATCGTCTTCAAAACGTTGAGGCGATAACCGTCGTTTCTTATCGTTTGAAACTAACAGGCGAATACCCAAATAGATACCCTTGCAATGACACCGAGCCACTTTTTAATGTATACGTTGGCGGTTTATCCATCAATGAAAAAGTGGATGAATTCTTAGTCTGTCATAATGCGTACGTTTATTTTTCTGAGGAGAAAAAAAGAGTTCTCAATTTCTTTGGGTCTGAAATTGATACAGAATTCACATCGCCAGCAAAGAGCATCCATTTTAACCGCCAAAGTGAAGTGAACAAACTTTTTGTGAGCGATGATAACCATATAAAAGAATTTTTGATAAACGGATTCGATGAATATGTCAGAACCGTTTATAAAGGCGAAATTCATCCAGTTGAATGGTACAAAGAATCTGACAAGACAGCTGAACTGCGCAAAAAAATGGTCAATTTGACACATGGCAAAAATTATTACTTCGATAAAATCGAAGCGAATGATAAGGAAAAGCCTACTGCAATGACTGTTTGTAACAATGAGCTTGTTTTCGCTTACGGCTCGTTTTTATTTTTCTGGAAGTTGAATGACAACGATAGCCTCAAGGAGGTCAAATACAGTGACAAAATTGAGGATAAGGAAATCACTCGAATTTCCCAACTCCGGGTCATTCAAAGAGACGGTTATGACGGTTATTTGGCGGTTTCTTCCGAATATTTTCCATCGATCCACATCTACGATAAAACGCATAAAAATATCGTCAGATTGGTCGGTCACACTTTGGGTATCAAAAGTTTGTGTGGCTTTTCATCTGTCTTGTTTTCTTCTTCTTGCGATTGCACTGTTCGTGTTTGGGATGCAAATAAGAGACTTCCTATGTTTATGTTTTTACTGTCTCAAAATTCACTGTCAAGTGCAATTGAGGTCGGCTCATATTGCAACCAAGTCTTCTTGTTCACGGCAAGCCAGGATCACACTATTCAATGCTGGTCGATAGATTCAAAGAGAATCTTGTTTGAGATTAATTTGAACGAAAATGTCATTCCTAAGAAAATGGTCTTCATTTCAGGAATGAATAAAAACATTGGAGAGAATTCTAAGCTAATGGTGATCTCAGAATTCATTAGCCAAAATAATTACAATCAAGAAGCGGGGAAAATGATTCACGTTCAGTATTTTCAATTTTTGTGATTTTTATATTTTGTTTTAATTATATGATAAAATTTATATTATGCAATTAAATATTTTTTTTTTTTAATTCTCTCAAAAATTGAAAGCGTTTTCAAAATATTGTATAAGTCTATTCATTTTATTTGAATAGCTCATTCAAAAAATTGAATTAATTGTTTTGTATTTTGGATATTTCTTGAAATTATGAAAAATCAAAAAAATCATTACTTTCTGAAATTCGATTGAATTTTTTTTGAGAGGTTTTCGACAACATCATTTAAAATTTTAAAAAAAGTATTCAAAAGTTGAATTAAAGAATTAAATTCCAACATGATTAATTAGTTTATTTATATTAAATGTTAAAAACAATAATAATAAATTAATTTTATACCGGAGAAGCCTTTAGGTAATTATTGAACCTTCTCCCTCTTGAAGATTCGCGAAGTTCAACTGCGCGCTGTCTTCTTTCTTTGTGAAGATTTTTGTTTATACCGGAAGAAACCATTCTGTTAGTAGTTGGACTGTTTGCAGCTATTCTTCCTGTGTACTTGATGTTGCTTGAGTTGTTCATCAACTTTCTGACATCGTTGTAGATGTCCGAGCAGCTGTCATCGACTGGAAGAATCTGCTGCCAGCCCGAGTCTTTGTTTTCTCCGAGGGATCTTGCGTCCTCGGTGACGTGGTAAAACATCTCCCTCATCAGGTTCGTCTTGAGGTCCTCTTCGAAAGGAACGGTCACACAAAGTGACGGTCTATCG
>JAPFFF010000409.1:0-23385 GCA_039105265.1 Tritrichomonas musculus | reverse complement strand
CAGATGTATTGTAAGGAGCCGGGAACCTAAAATGAAGCAAATTCATATGGTTTTGACGTGCCTTAATTTTTCAGATAATCACCCGAAAGATGCGTTTACTATAGGGTGTTTTTGGACCTCTGAAAAAACATTTTTAATCCATTCAGGTATCTTTGGCGCCTTTGTAGGACGGAAAGCTAATACGATTAATCGTAATTTCCGCACACATGGCTTCACTCAGAACAAGTCGTCAGCGTTTATGAGATGTCAGATTCCAAGTAAGTTTGATTTACGAAATCTCCCAGATCCATCGAATTGGTTTCAACGTCAATGTGAAGGATTTACGAAAGAAACGACAGAAAAAGAAGCAATCAGCTGGGAATTTCACCAAATAATCCCCAAATCGTTAAATAAAGCTTCCTCTTTGGGAGAGGAAACAAAGGCAACCAATACAACTAAAGAAACCAAGAAACCCAAGAAAACAAAGAAAACAAAGAAAACAAAGAAAACTACGAAATCCAAGCCAGTCTACCAAATTCAGAATAATTTTATTATTGATAAAATTGAAGTCAACATTAAGGAAATTGAAATTGACACAGGAAACTTGTTTTTCATGTCAGATGATGACCATGAATGTTTCTTTGATTTTGAAAGCTTAGAAAATAATACTGATCTTAATATGCAAAGTCCTTTTTATAATACCATCAATGATAATATACCAAGTATCGGGGATGATAACGAATGTTATTACTTCTCTGATGATTGTGGTATTTATTATTGAAAAATTATTTTGAACCAGTGAATATATTTATTGTATATTCCTGCTTTTTCCTTCATTAATAAAGATATCTTTATGAAGAGCTATAAATGTTAAGTTTATTTTTCTTTTCTGATCTATTTTCAACGATGAAATGTTATATAAAGAAAAAAACGATTCTAACTTTTTTGAAAGTATCAGGCCAGATTTTAATTTAAATTTTTATTTTATTATATCTACAATAAAATTGTATCTCAGAGTTATGTCTCTAGAAAATATTAATCAGACAGATAGAATAAGGAAATTTAGTTTATCTAATTGCAAAGATAACTCAACTATGAATACACCTAACAAAGATATTCTCTTCCCAAAACAGCCAAATAAAAGATATCAGACGTTTATTTTGAAAGAAAAGCAAAAGCATGATGAAAATTGGGAAGATAGACTCAAAGATCAAAATCTTACGGATCATAATTTTTTCCTCAATTATTATTCTTATGAACCAAATCAAGAACTTAACTTTTTTCCATTTGATTCCTCGATAAAATGGAATAATGAACAAAAAAACAAGCCAGTTATACGTACGCCATCAAAAAACGTACATTCATCTCTATCAAAATCTCTTCCAACTCAATATAATGGAATAAACAAAAAGACATTTACTGTTATTACAGGCAAAAAAAGAGATGAGAAGCCGTTGTACCAAGTAGGATCATCTCCATTAAACGATACAAATATAAATACTATAGAAACGAATATAGACGGTGATGATTTAAAAGATAGTACTAATACAGCTGTAAATAAGCCATCAAATGAATCGGATAGCCAAAACATAGCCAAAGAATTTGATTATTTGAATCAATCAATCAAATCGCAAAACTCAAATTTTTCAACTCCTTCAAAAAAATCTATTCAATCTACTTTTTCAAAAACGGCCAATTTTTCGACTCCATCAAAGAAAATTAGCCAGTCCACTTTTTCAAAGACAACAAATTTTATACCAGCTTCATCAAAAAAAATGTGTCAATTTGGTCCCTCAAAAAGTTCACCATTACAATTAATTTCAGATGAAAATAATAATAATTCACTAGCGCATTTCTTAAATATTGATAATACGACACAATTTGCGCCATTTCCTAAAAGGCAGGCCAAAACAAGTCACGATGAAAGAAGATTGAAATCAGCTCACAAAAATTACGAAGTTAATCAGATTGGAAATCCTCTCCCTGAGACTCGAATTCCTACCAGAAAAGAAATTATTAAGCTCAGAGCACAGAGCCAAAATAGAGCAATTACGTCACAGAGTTACCAATCTGAAAAGTTTCCAACAATTAACAATGCATCAAAAATGCCGTGCGTTGTTTTTTCGAATACTATAACAGCATTTGACTTATATTGAATTATTTTTGTGTGTTTTTTTAAAAAAAAAAAATATTTTTGTTTACTTTTAAATACCACTTTTTGAATTAAATTTGTGAAATTAACGATCATAATTCACTAATTGGATGAAAAAATGGTCAATATAACTCAACTTCTTTTGCAAAATTAACACCTATAAACGCTCAAATGATAATATATTATTATTTTATGTATACTTTATTTTTATATAAATAAATAGGGATTTTTTGTTGAATTGCAGTCATCAAAAAACTAGTTTGATGATCTGATATGGGACTATCATTTTCAAATTCTATAATAGGATATATATTTTTCAATTTAAGTCAAAAAAAATCATTGATATTCTGAAAATTCATTTCTTTTGGATAGAAAACAAATCATTACAGCAAAATATCTCTAAGAAATACTTGCTCTATATTCAAATGTCATTTTTAAAAAAGTAAAAAGCCATTTATTTTAAATCAAAATCATTATAAAATCTTTATTATTATTATTATATAATTATGAATAACATTTATGTGATTTCTGTAATTGAGCAGACTAATAATCATTTTGGATAAGCCATTATTTAAGCAGATATCGACAAAGCGATTCATTATTATTCTCTTGCTGCAAATCAAAATTTTCCAGATGTACAATTCAATCTTGGCCTCATTTATTATGAAGGTGAATATGTCAAACGTGATATCGACAAAGCGATTCATTATTATTCACTTGCTGCAAATCAAAATGATCATCAAGCACAATTCAATCTTGGTCTCATTTATTATAAAGGTGAATATGTCAAACGTGATATCAACAAAGCAATTCATTATTATTCACTTGCTGCAAATCAAAATGATCATCAAGCACAATTCAATCTTGGCCTCATTTATTATGAAGGTGAATATATCAAACGCGATATCAACAAAGCAATTCATTATTTGTCACTTGCTGCAAATCAAAATTACCCACAAGCACAATTCAATCTTGGCTTCATTTATGATAAAGGTGAATATGTCAAACGTGATATCGACAAAGCAATTCATTATTATTCTCTTGCTGCAAATCAAAATTACCCACAAGCACAATTCAATCTCGGTCTCATTTATTTTAAAGGTGAATATGTCAAACGTGATATCGACAAAGCAATTCATTATTATTCACTTGCTGCAAATCAAAATTATCAACAAGCACAATTCAATTTCGGCTTATTATATTTTACTTGCGTGAATTCTTTTCAAATTGTCAAAAGAGGCACTTACTACATAATGCTGGCATCGAAAAATGGCAATCGAAATGCAAATTTTATTCATGGATTTTTGCTTCATGAAGGAAAGAATGTCAAGAGAGACATTGAAGAAGCGACTCATTATTATAAAGAAGCATCATCATTCAACATTCATTATTCAAAAAACAATCTCGGAATCATCTACAAGCATGGATTTGGTGACAAAATCAAAAAGAGAGTAGGTGATGCAATTGTATATTTTGAAGAAGCAATTCGCCAAAAAAATGATTACTTGTCAATGTACAACTTGGCACATCTTTATATTTATGACGAAACAGTCAATGGAGACATCAATAAATCAATTGAATTACTAATTAAATCATCTGATCAATTTTCGCATTCAATGATTTTATTATGCATATTAATAGTAAAACAATTTGGATTTAATATTGACTTAATCAAAGAAAAAATTGAAGAACGATCTGGAGAACAGAAAAATTTGTCAATTCGAGTAATACAAAAAATTTTTGACTTGAATTTATTTGATAAATTAACTTTTGAAACAATGTATGAATCATATAGAAATAAAGACTTTCTATATGATGCTCTTTTAGCAATCATTGAATCATCGGATTTATTAAAACCAAAACCAAAAGATGTTCCTAAATATCCAAATGCAAAAGATATTACATCATTATTTTATGAAGGATTTGGACAAGATTTATAAAAAATATTAAAAACTTAATCATCAAAATATCCAATTATAGCATATCAATTGTGTATCTTATTATTTCCCTGGCCAATAATTTATTAGAGCCTTGTAAGTTAACTTTCAATCAGATATTTTCAAAAATTTGTTTTAATAAAAGTTCATGTATTAATATTCTAATATTTTTTATAAATCTTTATTAATGCTAGTTGTTATATATTCTTCTGTTTTTGAATCTCCATTGGCTTGACAACTAACACAATATGATTTCAGTAGTATTGGTTTCATTTGTTTTTGTAGAATTGTCACAAAAGTTTTAACATATGAGGCAAAAGGATTATAGGGACGATTTTTAGGATTTGTATCAGTTGAAGATCTTATCAAATCCTTTAGAAACAAGTTTTCAGAACCTTGCAAGTTAGCATCAATCAAATTTCTATCAAATGGTTCTTCTTCATTTAAGATTTGTTTTGTTAAAATTTCATACATTAATACTCCAAAAGCATAGCTATCGTATATTGATATTAATTTTTCATTGAAAGTAATTTCACTTTGGTCTTCATTCATCATTTCAGGTGGGCAAATAAGAGTTGGTATTTTACCTGATTCACCATAAAGTTCTAGCCAAAGTCTATGAATTCCATATCTAGTTAGAATTGGTATATCTAATATAGGATCGATGAGAAAATTATCAATTGTCAAACGTAAATGGCCTTCAATATCCAATGCTTGAGCGTTTTTTAATGCTTGAGCAATCAAGCCCAAATTTCGTATGCAAGTTGGTCTAGATAAGCTTTTATTGTAAAATGAATAAAAAATTTTATTTAACATGTCATTGTAAACCAAAGAAATTTTGAATTAAAATTATAAAATTTTAAAATTTTAAAGTGTTAACAGCATTATGATTGATAATATCCTAAAAATACCTCATTTAATAAAAAATGATAAAATCGGTTTCCGCAAACAATGTTTTAACGAAATTTTTCAAGATTATTCATTTTTTGCTATCACTCAAAATATATCTCTTAAAGAAGAAGAAAACCAAAAAATTATTCAAAACATTAAGGAATCAAAAGTAATCATATTTTCGCAAGACGAACGTCTAAACGAAGGAACGGCAAATAAATATCTGATTCTTGGCTTTGAAAAAACATTAATCATTCTCGATCAGTCAACGACATCAATATCTTTCATTAATAAACTTGTTTCAATCAATTCTAAAATGTCAGTTTGTTTTTTATCCGATACAAAAAATATTGTAAAAGAAAAGATTGAAATTTGCAATCAAGAAATTGAAAGTGACGAAATATTTCAAGATGAAATCAAAAACTTTTACAACGATTGTCAAATTATATCAAAGAAAGCTATGGGCGAAGCTTATTCAATCATATATCCATGCATATTAGGTTATTTGATCAAAAAAAGCTATTTTCAAACTCAAAAATATCGAATTGAAAAATTCATTCTTGGCATTGAGAACGATCACAAACCAGAAACAATAAGTGAAAATGAATATGTTGAATTGCGAAATGTTGGAATAGGAAGCCTTTTTATTTGTGAGTTAATTTATCATATAAAAAAAGGAGAAATATATGTGATTAAAAGGCCAAGATCTCATGATCCAGAAAACGCCAAATTGATTAAAAGGGAAGCAGAGAATTACTCAAGAATCAGTCATCCGCTTTTACCAAAATTTATTGGAAGAGTCAAAGACAAAGATTACCTTGTGATTGAGTTTATAAATGGAAAAACATTAAGTAAAATCAATGAATTTGAACTTTCAATTGATGATCTAACAACAATCATTTTCGAATTGTTAATGGTTTTTGAATACATTCACGGCCAGGGATTGATTTATCGAGATATTAAGCCAAATAATATTATGATTGATGAACACAAGACTGTTGTTTTGATAGACTTTGATCGATTAATAGATTCACGAAATGAGAATAACAATGTCGATCAGACATTAGATTTGAATACAGATGAATACATGGCGCCAGAAATTTTTTATGGACAAGTAACGAAATATTCATTTAAGAGCGATATTTATTCACTTGGTAAAGTTGTTGAATACTTGGTAGATCAAGTAAAAAGAGGCTATGATTCTAAAAAAGCAAAAGATCAATCAGATTTTTTTTCAGGTATTAAACTAATATTCAACAAATGTCTTGACAAAACAGTAGAAAATCGTCCTTCTATTTTAGACATAATAAATGATTATGTAGCCAAATACCAAAAAAAAATTTTAATGAAAAGTTTTTTTTATTTTGCACAAATAAATGTCGTATTCACAAAGTATAAAATAAACCAACCTGTAGTGAAACATGTTCTGGATGTCATTTATTTTAAAGGTCTATATGTTCGGCAAAATATCAACCAATCAATTCATTATTATTCCCTTGCTGCAAATCAAAATCATCCACAAGCACAATTCAATCTCGGATTCATTTATAATAAAGGTGAATATGTCAAACGTGATATCAACAAAGCAATTCATTATTTTTCACTTGCTGCAAATCAAAATTTCCCACGAGCACAATTCAATCTTGGTCTCATTTATTATAAAGGTGAATATGTCAAACGTGATATCAACAAAGCAATTCATTATTATTCTCTTGCTGCAAATCAAAATTTCCCACAAGCACAATTTAATCTCGGATTCATTTATTATGAAGGTGAATATGTCAAACGTGATATCAACAAAGCAATTCATTATTATTCACTTGCTGCAAATCAAAATTATCCACAAGCACAATTCAATCTTGGTCTCATTTATTATAAAGGTGAATATGTCAAACGTGATATCAACAAAGCAATTCATTATTTTTCACTTGCTGCAAATCAAAATTTCCCACAAGCACAATTTAATCTCGGATTCATTTATTATGAAGGTGAATATGTCAAACGTGATATCGACAAAGCAATTCATTATTATTCTCTTGCTGCAAATCAAAATTATCCACAAGCACAATTTAATCTCGGATTCATTTATGATAAAGGTGAATATGTCAAACGTGATATCGACAAAGCAATTCATTATTTTTCACTTGCTGCAAATCAATTTCATCCACAAGCACAATTCAATCTCGGTCTCATTTATTATAAAGGTGAATATGTCAAACGTGATATCGACAAAGCAATTCATTATTATTCACTTGCTGCAAATCAAAATTTTCCACAAGCACAATTCTATCTTGGTCTCATTTATTATAAAGGTGAATATGTCAAACGTGATATCAACAAAGCAATTCATTATTTTTCACTTGCTGCAAATCAAAATAATCTAGATGCACAATTCAATCTTGGCGTCATTTATGATGAGGGAGAATATGTCAAACGTGATATCAACAAAGCAATTCATTATTATTCACTTGCTGCAAATCAAAATGATCATCGAGCACAATTCAATCTCGGTCTCATTTATTATGAAGGTGAATATGTCAAACGTGATATCGACAAAGCAATTCATTATTTTTCACTTGCTGCAAATCAAAATGATCCACTAGCACAATTCAATCTCGGTCTCATTTATTATGAAGGTGAATATGTCAAACGTGATATCAACAAAGCAATTCATTATTATTCACTTGCTGCAAATCAAAATTATCCAGATGCACAATTCAATCTTGGTCTCATTTATTATAAAGGTGAATATGTCAAACGTGATATCAACAAAGCAATTCATTATTTTTCACTTGCTGCAAATCAAAATTTTCCACAAGCACAATTCAATCTCGGATTCATTTATTATGAAGGTGAATATGTCAAACGTGATATCAACAAAGCAATTCATTATTTTTCACTTGCTGCAAATCAAAATTTTCCACAAGCGCAATTCAATCTTAGTCTCATTTATTATAAAGGTGAATATATCAAACGTGATATCAACAAAGCAATTCATTATTATTCACTTGCTGCAAATCAAAATCATCCACAAGCACAATTCAATCTTGGTCTCATTTATTATAAAGGTGAATATGTCAAACGTGATATCGACAAAGCAATTCATTATTATTCTCTTGCTGCAAATCAAAATTATCCACAAGCACAATTCAATCTTGGTCTCATTTATTATGAAGGAGAATATGTCAAACGTGATATCGACAAAGCAATTCATTATTATTCACTTGCTGCAAATCAAAATGATCATCGAGCACAATTCAATCTCGGTCTCATTTATTATTTAGGTGAATATATCAAACGTGATATCAACAAAGCAATTCATTATTATTTACTTGCTGCAAATCAAAATGATCATCGAGCACAATTCAATCTTGGTCTCATTTATTATTTAGGTGAATATATCAAACGTGATATCAACAAAGCAATTCATTATTATTCACTTGCTGCAAATCAAAATTATCCACAAGCACAATTCAATCTTAGTCTCATTTATTATAAAGGTGAATATGTCAAACGTGATATCGACAAAGCAATTCATTATTATTCACTTGCTGCAAATCAAAATTATCCACAAGCACAATTCAATCTTAGTCTCATTTATTATAAAGGTGAATATGTCAAACGTGATATCGACAAAGCAATTCATTATTATTCACTTGCTGCAAATCAAAATTATCCACAAGCACAATTCAATCTTAGTCTCATTTATTATAAAGGTGAATATATCAAACGTGATATCGACAAAGCAATTCATTATTATTCACTTGCTGCAAATCAAAATCATCCAGATGCACAATTCAATCTCGGATTCATTTATGATAAAGGTGAATATGTCAAACGTGATATCAACAAAGCAATTCATTATTATTCACTTGCTGCAAATCAAAATCATCCACAAGCACAATTCATTCTTGGCTCTATTTATTATAAAGGTGAATATGTCAAACGTGATATCGACAAAGCAATTCATTATTATTCACTTGCTGCAAATCAAAATTTTCCACAAGCACAATTATTTCTCGGCTTATTTTATTATACTTGCCGGAATTCTTTTCAAAATATCAAAAGAGGCACTTACTACATAATGCTGGCATCGAAAAATGGCAATCGAAATGCAAATTTTATTCATGGATTTTTGCTTCATGAAGGAAAGAATGTCAAGAGAGACATTGAAGAAGCGATTCATTATTATAAAGAAGCATCATCATTCAACATTAATTATGCCAAAAACAATCTCGGAATCATCTACAAGCATGGATTTGGTGACAAAATCAAAAAGAGAGTAGGTGATGCAATTGTATATTTTGAAGAAGCAATTCGCCAAAAAAATGATTACTTGTCAATGTACAACTTGGCACATCTTTATATTTATGACGAAACAGTCAATGGAGACATCAATAAATCAATTGAATTACTAATTAAATCATCTGATCAATTTTCATATTCAATGATCTTATTATGCATATTAATAGTAAAACAATTGGGATTTGATATTGACTTAATCAAAGAAAACATTGAAGAACGATCTGGAGAACAGAAAAATTTGTCAATTCGAGTAATACAAAAAATTTTTGACTTGAATTTATTTGATAAATTAAGTTTTGAAACAATGTATGAATCATATAGAAATAAAGACTTTTTATATGATGCTCTTCGGAAAATCATTGAATCATCGGATTTACTAAAACCAAAACCAAAAGATGTTCCTAAATATCCAAATGCAAAAGATATTACATCATTATTTTATGAAGGATTTGGGCAAGAATTATAACATTATTTTAAATTTAATCATAAAAATTCCCAATTAAAACATATTAATTATAGATCTTATTTTTTTCCTAGCCAATAAATTATCAGAGCCTTGTGAGTTAACTTTCAATCAGATTTCTATCGAAAGGTTCTGGTTCATTTAAAACTTTTTTTGATGAAAGTTCATGCATTAATATTCCAAAAGAATATTTATCATTACATATTGTAATTGGTAAAACTAGTACCTTGTTCAATGAACTATTCCCTACATTCAAAAAAGTTTTATTTATGTTTTTTCATATTAGTTGAGTATTTTTTGAGTATTTTTTGAAGTATTTTATAAATGATTATTTTCGTTTTTATTTTTAAAAAAAAAAAAAAAAAAAAAAATATACTCAAAAAATACACAACCAAAAGTTCACTAGCCAAAGAGAAAAATGAAAACCCAATATATAGTAAAAAGAGAAATAAAATGAGATATGACAAAAAAAATACACGCAGACTAAAAACGATCATGTAATTAGAATAAAAGAAATGAAAAAAACTGAAGGCGAAATTGATAAAATTGTGCAAAAATTTAGATCTGTGAACTTTTCCTTTTGAAGAAAAGATGCCATATTCTTTGGCAATGGATATTTTGCAAGTTTCATTTTAATTAACTCTTCTTTCGCTTTATCTCTCCCAATAGGTCCACAAATAACAAACTGATTAAAGCAAGAAACAAAATCTTGTTTGATTTACTGATCACAAATTATTAGCGTGGTAAAGTAGGCTAGTTCGTTTTCCATACTTATATAAAATGAAGTGAATTGTGTATATCTATATAAAAGAAGTTAATAGCCCCACAAAGTGATATCATTTTATGAAAAATATTCAATAGATTGAATTATGAAAATATTAAATGGCGGCACCATGTTGAATACAAACAGTTTTTTGCGGCAGTTATAAAAACTAAGCTCTATAAAATAAAAAACAATAAATTATAAGTGCAAATTAGAATGTTTAGACGATTTTTCTCAATATCATAACGGACATGAGGATTCATCACAGATGATCGTTTAAGTGTAAAAGAAAAAACAGTAAGAAAAAACAAGAAAGGAGTAAAAAATAATAAAAAAAAAAAAATAAAATTATTCAAATTATTGTTCAAAATTATTCAATGAATGAGGAATTTCCAGGTAAAGATTAATAATTATATGGAATAAAGCATTAAAGACAATCGAAAAATTCATAGATTAATAATAAAAGTGAAAAAAAGTTGTCATGAAAATTATTTCGTGACGCATTTCATTGTATGAGAAATATTTATGAATGAATGTAAACATAAAAACAATATAACAACATATAGGAATCAAAAAACTCACAAATTAATAATAAAAGTAAAATAAAGTTGTCATGAAAATTATTTCGTGACACATTTCATTGTGTGAGAAATATTTATGCATGAATATAAACATAAAAACAATATAACAACAAAAAGAAATCGAAAAATAAATAAATTGATTAAAACTTTACAGATCTAATAATAAAAATTCTGATAAATAAATTTATAAATCATATTTTATGATGATTCTTTATTTTTTTACATTATTTTTATTTAAATAATTACTTCATTTAAGAAGGTTTTTTATTATTTTTTTTGTTATATACTTTTAGTAAAAATTTTTTTTTTCGTTCAAGGTAAATTTTTAAGGTATTTGACCTAAACTTTTTCCGAAAGAGCTCCTTTGAAATTAATATTCTATGAGCTTATTCAATATTGAAAAGGAAAAAAAAATCATGTCAGTATACCCTTAAAATAAATTTTCTTTTGTTTTCTTTTTGATATATCAAGTTTATAAATATATTGTTTAAATTAAATGATTTTTAACTAAAACCTATCATGTATCAATCAAACATATTTTATGTCTTTTGGTATTTCAAAAATGTCTTGTTTTCCTCTTCAAAAAAAGTAAGTTTATTTAAAAAATGTCTTATTTTCTCATTAATATTAATAATTTTAAAATTTTTATTTTGAGTTTGAAACAAGACATTTTTTGATTCAAATTTATATGTTCATTCAAATTGTTAAGAATGTATATATCATTGATTGTTAGATGTAAAGTGGATGTTAAAATGCAAGAAATAAGCATATATAGGTTTAATATATGCAATAATGACGCGATATTTAAAGTAACATCAATTTCTATTTAGTTCTTAAGAAAAGTTCTTTTTTTAGAAAAAGCAATTCAATAGAGGGTTTTCCAAAAAAAAAAAGCTTGTTCAAAACTAATCTTTTTTCCGAAAACTCGATGATAATAGGAAATTCTTTTTTTTCCAAAAATTGGTCTGTTTTCCGAAATTTTTATTTTTTGCCTATCTCGAACTTTTATGCTAAAAAAATGGGATTTTAACGAAAAATGAGATTTTTTATGCAAAAAAAATTATTTTATTAGTAAAAAAAAGTATAAGTGGTAAATAAATTTATGACATTACAATAAAACAAAAACTAGCTATAAATGAGATACCAAAAATACAATCAATAATTATGATAATGTTATATCAACTATATTCTGCAATTTATGCTTATAAATATTTATATCGTATAGAAAGGCAGAAACTAATCTACATGTTTAGCTGATTCCCATCTTTTATAATTTAATTTAATTTTTGATGAGGTTTGAATTTGTTAACTTTATAAAAATTTTTGTAGAGATTCGTGGGTATACATTATTTTTTGATTATTATTCAATATATATTGAATAATTATATAACAACACAATCATATATAAACAATAGAAACAAATATACATAGTAGATAAATAAAATAACATTTTTTAAAAAAAAGCATGAGTAGCTACTCATGCTTTTATGAAAAAAAAAAATTCTCATAAAAATTGGATTTTCCGAAAAAAAACATTTTCCGAAAACCAGCCTGTTTTTGGAAAAAAAAGAATTTCTTATTATTGTTGAGTTTTCGGAAAAAAGGTTATTTTTGAGCAAGCTTTTTTTTTTTGGAAAACCCTCTAATAAAAAAAAAAAAATTATCAAAAATACTTTTTATTTAAATTTAAATTAAAAGGCATATTCCTTCTTTTTGGATTTCAACAGTTTGAGTTTCCACTATTTCTTTACCGCTTGGACAAGTCCATATTAACTTTGTTTTCTGAGAAACATAATTCTTATTTCCCGGAATGCTTCTTTTTGGGCCATGTCTCAATTCAGGAGTTCTTTGTTTTGCCAAAATGCCGTCAGTCCAATCAAAAATGAATTTGATTTTATTAAAGAATGGTTCTTTAAGTGATTCAATATGTTCTTTCATCCAATTTTTGATTTCAATATCATCAACATTTTTAACTAAAGGATCATTTGCAATTTCTGTTTCTAGTTTTTCATATTTTCTCTGTTTAAACTCATTATTTTTGAAATTCTTTTGATAATAATCCCATCCATTTGCAGAAAGGATTTTGTGCTCAATATTATGAGTGATATCTGACATGATTTTCATAATAATAACTGTTATTTGAGCCTTTAGATTTCCAACATTTTTCTTTTGGATGTTTTCTTTAATGACTTCATCAATCGCGCTCCTTCCTTCTAATAAATTGTTTTCTTTGAATCCAAAAACATTTCTTGTTCGAGTAAATTCATCATGGTCTATTAATTCAAAGTATTTGTCCTGGAACTTTTTCATCCAATCAGCTGTTCTGGATTCAATTTGATTTGTGTTCAACAGTGTTATTGTATTAAAATCATTGTTAATTTCATTTGTCATAAACTCAACTGCTGAATCTTTTGCCTCTTTGAATCTTTCTTGAAGTAAAGTCTTATATGCTTTCTCTTGTTCTTCACGAATTTTGGATGCTTCATCTTCTTCAGATTCCATTTGATTTGCTTCAGAAAGAACTTTGAAAAGTTCAATTGCTCCATTTTTATTTGTAATATGTGTTGTCGAATGAAGATGGCTAATTTCATTCAATATTTTTCGAGCCATTACTATGAAAGATTTATCAAATAATGGAATTTCTCCATTTGGAAGATCCTTTTGGTAATGTGTTTCAAAGAGCGACAAAGGTGAAAATATAGTTGTAATTCCATTTTCCCCAAAATTGTGATTAAACTTTTCTTTAAATTTCATAGCAGTATCTTCAAATTGTTTTTTATTGAATGGATCATTAAATTCATATTCTCTCTCAAGAAATTTGAATTTATCGACATTTCTAATCAATATCATTAAACTTAGCATATTTAAATCATGCGGGTCAGCAAATTTTGTGATTGATAAATTATCGATAGCAAAATCTCTTGATGATCTGCCTTGAGCTTTATCGCATAGAAGTAATAAATTTGTTGATAAAGCTAAATATGGCCTGATTAAATCTTTATAAAGTTTCAAATTTGTTTCATTATCAAAGCCATTTACATCTCCATCATAACCTTCAGCATCAACTAAAAAAACATATGGATCTTCTTTGATGATTTCTTCATTCGTTAATGCTGGGAAATCTTTATCAAAATTTTTATTATTAGTTTGAATTTTCCCAAATGCATTATTAAAATGGCTTAGTTTATATGGACCATCAATTGAGACTCCACGAGTTGTTTCGTCTATGCCATCACCCAAAACATACTTTTCATTTCCTGAAAGAAGATATAGTGTCGTTGATTTACCCATTTGAAATCCTCCAAATATTGTAATAAAGATGATTCTTTTGCCAGGTTCAATATTCGATAGTTTCTTCTCAAAAGCTTCAATATTATGGAAAACTTTTTTACCAATAATGAATGATATAGCAACAGGATTCTGAAGCAATGGTCTACGTTCTGAAATTCCTTTAATAAATGGAGTTTTTTGATCAGTTGCTTTATTAATGCTAGTTGTTATATATTCTTCTGCTTTTGAATCTCCATTGGCTTGACAACTAACACAATATGATTTCAGTAGTATTGGTTTCATTTGCTTTTGTAAAATTGTTACAAAAGTTGTAACATAAGAGACAAAAGGATTATAGGGACGATTTTTAGGATTTGTATCAGTTGAAGATCTTATTAATTCCCTTAAAAACAAGTTTTCAGAACCTTGCAAGTTAGCATCAATCAAATTTCTATCAAATGGTTCTTCTTCATTTAAGATTTGCTTTGTTAAAATTTCATACATTAATACTCCAAAAGCATAGCTATCGTATATTGATATTAATTTTTCATTGAAAGTAATATCACTTTGGTTTTCATTTATCATTTCAGGTGGGCAAATAAGAGTTGGTATTTTACCTGATTCACCATAAAGCTCTAGCCAGAGTTTATGAAATCCATATCTAGTTAAAGTGCGTCCACAATTAAGAAAGTATTTTTTGAATAAGCTCATAGAAATATTGAATGAGTTTTCACAATTTTAACTTTCCTAATAGTGGACACACTTTAGAACTGGTATATCTAATATAGGATCGATGAGAATATTATCAATTGTCAAACGTAAATGGCCTTCAATTTTCAACATTTGAGCGTTTTTTAATGCTTGAGCAATCAAGCCCAAATTTCGTATGCAAGTTGGTCTAGATAAGCTTTTATGATCGGTTGTAATTGCTTCACGGAGAGAAATGAGGTTTTCATTACATCTCCATAATAAAATTCCTTGGCCTTCAGAGGTGATAATTCCGTCATGAAATGGAAGCCATGTTGGATAATATTCTGATTCTTTTAATGCTTCGCAGCATTCATTAAAAGTGCTTATTTGGTCATCAGTATCAATTTTTTTTTTTTATGTAATCTGCCCTGAACTTGTGATTTGTAGATAGTTCAACAGCATAATATGTTTTATAAAATGGATGAACCAAAATTGGATGATTAAGATCAACCTTAAATTGGGATATTTCAGTCATTTTTTTTAAAGTGATATGGATACTTAACATGCACTTTTCAAAAATTGAAATGTATATATTTTTTATTTTGTCCCGAACTCAAATTAAGTCTTTTTTTGATGAGATCTTTTGAAAAAAAAGATTATAATGTCTTTTTAACAAAAAAAATTTCGTATTGTTTTTGGAATTTTTAAATGTGTATTCAAAAAGTTTGAAGTTTAATTCAATTTTTTTAGTCTCGTTTTTTTATTCAAAATAAAACTAAAAAAACGAGAAAAACGTTTCACTCTTTGATAAACTTAAAAAAATTTGTGAAAAAAAAGTTTGGGAAAAAGCTTTTGTTTCTTGAAAAAAGGTTTATTTTATATAAAAATGAATTTAATCAAAAAAACTATTATAATTTTAATTTTTACTTTGGAATAATTATTAAACTTAATAAGCTTAGATTATAGATATTTCTTCTGTTTATTGAAAAAGCAAAGTATTTTTTGAAGTTTTCTAAGTATCTAAATATCAATTTACATTATTAAAGAAAATGAAGATGAAGGTCAACTTTTTATTAATTCCGCCATTTTTATGCAAACATCAAATTTTTACTATTTATAATAAGTGTATTAATTAATACTTTTAAAAGTTCAGATAAATTATTTCTAATAACTTGAAATTGCTAATCTCCCAATTGCATCGATCATCCTTATATATTTACTATTATATTATTTGTAAATAAGATAAAATTTTGGATTTATTAATTAAACATGCAAACAAAATGACATTAAAGAGCAAAAAATTGACATATCAATTAAAGACCACCTTGCGAAAACAGAATTTTTATGAGAATTCCCCAATATTTAATATATAGATGAAGTATAGGTCATTCAATAAGTTCGTAACTCCAACGTTTTAGAAAGAAGAAATGATTATTCAATTTTTAAATATAGTTTTTATAATTTATAGGAAGTATTCTATAATTTATTAAAATGATTTGTTTTATTAGATAATATTCGCTGAGTTGAAAGACGTTTAAAATTTTATACGTTTAAAAAATCATTTTTATGAATGTAGAATTTCGAGCAGTAGTGCATTATTACTGGCTTTTAGGGAAAGGGCCTACGGAGATCCATGATCAAATGGTTCAAGCTTATAATGGTGCTGCACCTACATTATCTTTTGTTAAAAAATGGATTGTAATGTTTAAGAATGGGCGCACAGAGCTGAATGATTTGCCACGGTCAGGAAGACCCATTAACGAAGATTATATAGATAAAGTGAAGCAATACATTGAAGATTACCCGTTTTCATCTGCTCAGAGCATTTCATCAGCTATTGGTATTCATGCTTATACAGTTATTAAGATTTTAACTGTTGATCTTGGCAGAAAAAAAAGGCATGCAAAATGGGTCCCTCATGTTTTGACAGATTGTCAAATTAAAAATCGTCGGCAAGAATGCTATTCTCTTTATTCTATATTGAAAGGTCTATCAAAAACAAAACAATATCAGGTGATTACATGTGATGAAAGTTGGTTTTATCTCAACTATTATACAGAAGAAGCTTATTTACATGAAGGTGAAAACATTGTTCTTCCCAATCGTCTCTTTTCTGATCAAAAAATTATGATTTTTAGTGCTTTTTCAGCTTCAGGTCTCGTTCTATTAGAAATGCTCCCACTTAAAACAAGATTTAACTCACAGTACATGTGTGACGTTATTTTACCAAGTTTGAGAGAAGCTGCTCAAACGAAGCTTGGAATAAGAAAGAATTCAAATGTATTAATTCATTTAGATAACGCAAAACCTCATAATTCTAAAAAAACAAATGAAAAATTCAAGGAGCTCAAGTTCACACGCTTGCCACATCCGGCTTATTCGCCAGATGTGAGTCCCAACGACTTTTTTTTATATGGTTTTTCAAAAAATAAGTTGAAAGGAAAAGTGCACAATTCGGCAAATGAACTTTTTCAATCACTGACAGAAATCATTGAAAATATTGATAAATCGACGTGGGAAGCCGTGTTCCAAAATTGGATTAACAGACTTCATCTGTTTTTTTTAAGCGGTGGAGCTTACCTTTAAAATAAACAATTTTAATTTTATTTTCATTTATTGTGTGTTGAAATATTTCAGAGTTACGAACTTATTGAATGACCTATATAAATCAATTAAATTTTAATTAAAGTTTTGAACATTTTTTCTTTCTAGATTTCGCAAAAAAAGTTGATTCTTATTGGCCTTAAATTTCATTATATTGGCCTAAAACGATCGTTAATTTTACGATATAATTCAAAAAGTGGTAAATGAAAAAGTAAACTGGTTGACCTTTTCATATGGTCTCCAATTAATTGACTTTCATCTTAAAATACAAAATAAATCAAAAATCACAAATTTATTTATTTAAATGGTAAAATCGAGTTTTGATAATCATCAATAATTTGTTGCAAAACTTTCTCGCTGTAATCAAATATTTTGTCTGAAAATTCATCCTTCATTTTATCATGGAAAGACTGATTGCAGACTATATAAGTGAACTCTTTAAAATATTTTGAGGAACTAAACCTACTTTTCACCAATTTCTTCGCACTATTAATTTTACCAAAAACTTCCTCACTTTCATCATTGAAGGCCAAAATGGCCAAATCAATTTGATCTTTAGAATCACTTTTCTCGACGATAGAAGGGGTCTCAATCGAGCATACATAATATTTTGAATTTTTCAAATAATAATATGTCACTTCACTTTGACCATTAATATTCTCAATTTCTGATAAAATTTTTTTCTTTATGGAATCGTCAGAATCGTCCCCGAAGAGAACGATTTTCAAATTTTCTCTGCAAATCAGCAAATGACGATACAGGCTGTCATTGAGTACTTTGTTTGTGTTACGATAGGCAATGCTATACAGCTGTTCAAACAAAGACTTCAAATCATTTTTCACATCACATATCATGAAGTAATAATCGAAAATAAAAATAAGTGAAGTGACAAAATTTTTCGGTTTGACAATAGTGATGATGAGGTCACGGATGGCAAAAATGTCGCCCATCTCGAGTTCAGCGCCAGACACGTCAATGATGAAGTCCTGCATCTCAGCTAGTGTTCTGCAAATGTCAATGATTTTCTGTAACGGATTCGTATCGGCCTCAAATGCGTAAATCATATTATTTGCGTGCAAATTAAACTTTTTATTCAAATTTTTCAATTTCTTTGAATTTTGATCATCTTTGCCATAATACTCCAAATTCAAGGCAACGAAGAAGTCTTTCAATTTGTAATAAATAGCGTTTTTTTCAACGTTTCGTGATGAAACCATTTTGACAAACGATATGTCCAAATTCTGAAGATCTCTTCTCTCATTCAAAAACAGTTTAAAGGTCAATTCTTTGGTCTCGTAAAGCATGAAGTACGAGTCCCTCGTGTATTTGAAATCAGTCTGTGACGACTTGACCAAAAACTCGGGAACAGACGAGTAAGAGTCGTTATTATGGAAGTAGTAGAAGTAAAGGTCATATAGCTCCTTTAATTTCTTTGGACCATTTATCAATTCAATTGTATTCACTTTTTCAAGGAGTGCTTTGAAATCTTTCTGTTGGGTCATTGAATTGAATTTTTGAGAGAGAAAATTGTATTCAAGCAGTTGGAAGAGGCCTGACTGAACAGGGAAGCTTCCTTTCTGGATGTTGAGAATGATTGATCGATGAAGTGCTGTACTGAAAATATTCTCATCCCTTTTAAGGTCAAAATTGGTCAATTCATCCAAATCCATTTTCATCAACTTTTTGAGAGGATCATCAGCCAAAGATTTCATCATCAAGAAATACTTCTTCCTCTTTGAAAAAGTGTCAAAAGGACCCCTAAAGACCAGGTAATTTTCAATGAAGTTCGGATCATTTTCTTTCATGTAGGAGTCAGGAAAATCTGGCAAAATTTCAGAAAACTCTAACAATTTCAAAATACAATTTTTGAATGAGTCTGGCGGTTTTTGTTCCGGAATTTCAGTGTTTACTGAATATTCATTATCCATTGAAAAAATATAGAGCTTGTATTCGCTCTCAAATAAATCATTGATTGTTGATAATTTAGAAATGTCAAATTTTTTATTAATCAGATCAATTAGGAAGTTAACATCATAGCTATCAAAAGTATAAGGAAGAAAAATGTCTGTGAATTCATCGTTGATTTCTTGTTCTTCTAAATCTTTCCTATATGTAATTTTCTGTTGATTTTGATCGTCTTTTGGATCTATTTTTTCGAAAAATGATAAAACAAACTTTTTGACTACGTTCTTGTTCTCCTGTAAATATTGTAGAATTCGGTTGTTCTCATTAAAAAATATAGCGGGTAATTGACTGTTATAAAAATGTGTAATTTGAAAAATATCTGGATTTTCAAATAGGCGCTCAAAAAAGATAAGTATTTCATCAATGCTTGAGTCTTGTTTAACTGAGTTTTCAAAGTATTTCCGTATTAATTTTGGACACAAATTCATATTATCGATCCATGAGATAAGTAAAGATTCAACAAAAGTTTTTTCGTCACCAAAATCAAATTTATCTTTATTTTCAAAAGGTAAAAAAATTGGATGAAATGAAGTTGAAACAAAATTAATAAAACCTGGAATAAGGAAAAGTGTCTTGACGAACTTTTTCTTGACTCTGTTATCAGTAATTTCAAATATTAACTCAAGATACATAAAATTTTTAGCTGAAATAAAAAAATTATAGATTGATGGTGCAATTGATAATGAAATAAAACTAATGAAATCATTGTTTTTTTCTGTTTGCTTAAGATTTAAGCAAAACTGCTTGAATGAATCCGTATCTAACTTTTTTAAACATTCTTGCTGTGCATCTTTTAAATCTTTCCAACCAAGTATTTCTTTAGCAAGAAAAAATTCACTATAATTTTGATCAGAAAATCTAAATTTGCTTGGAACATCGTGATATTTTCTTTCCATTTTGAGTAAAAACTGGCCGAGCCAATATTTTTTGAGCCTTCGTAGTATCTTATTGATTTGATATTCATTTTCGTGAAACTCGCTAGTATGTACTGAATATTTTAGCTCGCGGAGTAATTTTTCATTTTGGATATACGCTTGAACATCCGAGATTTTCTTTATAAAAATAGAAAAATCCATAAAAATTAAATAAAGAAATTGAATTAAAATTTGGTTTATTTATTCACAAAAACTTTTGGAATTGAAACAAAAGTATCACAATATCATCAAATTATTTTCTAGGGAAATATCTTATTTCCATTTGTGGTGATATATATGAATATCCAATACTTGTGTAAAGATGGTTTGATATAGGATTTGTTTTATCAACAAAAAGATAGGCTATTTTGCCGCTTTCTATTATTTGATTTGTTAAAAACGTCATGATTTTTCGAGAAAGTCCTCTGCAACGATAATCTTCGCGAGTGTAAACACTAGAAATTGAGCATAAATTTTCATCCTCTCTGGTTTTTTGTGCAATGGATACAATTTTATTATCTAGTCGTATTAGTACGAAATTATTTATTCTGTTTTTTACATCATCTACAAAAGTCGATATTGGCTCAGAATGTTGATGAACATTTAAATTAAATTGATAAATTATGTTTGCTATTTCTTGCACATCACTCTGTTTAGCATATTCAACGCTTGATGTATTTGTATCGTTTTTAATTAACTTAGTGCACATCATTATATCCATTGAGTGAACTATTTCATGGTCTCCCCCATAAATCTGTTCAAAGCAATTTATAAATGATTTTGCTGTTTCTGCCGGCGCAAGAATACGATCAAAAGTAAAATTTTGCTGCGTTAGATTTAATGCAAGTGAACGTAGTAAAGAATTATCGCCAAAAATAAGCATAGGATATTTTTTAAATCCTAGTGCTAAAACGAATCTGTTATCTTCTGTTAGTTTACATACAAATCCATTCGACATGTCATGCATATTTTTAGCATTTAACTTAAAAAAGTTTGTTTCAATTGGATTTTTTTGTAATATAGCATAATTATCATTTAAAAAATCTTGGCCATTATCATAAACTGTCAATGACATTGGAATAAAAATATACGAAATTCTGAAGTGTAACAAAAAGTTTTGTAAACTACTTCAATTTTTTTAACTTTTTCAAAACGTACAATAAAAAGATGATTCATGCACCTGCAATTAACCTTAAGACAATGATTTAAATTAATATGTTAAACAAAGATGATAAAATACTATTTCCGAGTTCTAATCAAGTGTTAAGTATCACAATTTTGTTACAAAACAAAAATTTAGCAGAGTGGTACCAAAGATATTATTAGAAAGTTTAAGCTCAGGCATTATTTCTCCAATTCTTATGACGATCATACAAAAATGTATTTTTTAAAAATATTTTATAAAATGAATAGGAAATTGATTAAGCCACCGAAAAATTCCCAATTACCACTTGCTCTGATGAAGAATGCGATGATTTGATTTTGTTTAAATAAGAATAAACACTACTTTCAGTAAATCGGAACAAAAGTTATATGCTTTTTAAACTTTTTCTATGAAACTTTTTTAAAGTTAAATTATAATTTGAGAGAATTTTATTGAAAAACTGGAAATTTATTTCAAAAATTGTTCCGATTTATTTTTTTTAAATGATATCTAAATATTAAATCATCCTTATTAGAAAAGAGTATTTGTTTATGATAGTAATATATAATAGGAAATTATAAAATAAAGAGTCTATTGATGGCCGATAAAAGAATAATATATTTCACAATGTTTTCCTTGATCGCTATTTATGGAATTTTTCTCTAGTTCACATTTTTCTTCTAAAATTTCAGCATAAATTTGATCTGCAATAGGACGAATCGATCCTAGAGATTCTTCATCATTTATTCCTGTCTTTTGAGCGACATTTTCAATCCAAGATAAAGGGATGTAAAAAGGTACACCTTTCTGTGATTCAAATTCTAAATTATCTGGTAATGGATCAAAAGATATTACTGATCTGATTTCATCTCTGTTTAAAGGATTGAAAAAAAATTGATTAAAAATATGTATTGGATTTATTCCAAAGAACATTTGAAGAATGACTAAACCGAAAAGAATATAACTGATTATATCGGTGATAGAAAATTTATGAGTTGGATCAGGGTTATATTGCAAATATAGGTCAAAAGGATCGATTTCGTCTTCATCTTCCTCTTCTGTTTTATTTTCTTTTTCATTTTTTTTGTTTTTTGTTGATTTTTCTTTTTCTAATTGCATACTGTATTGATTTCGTTTTTTTTGATCGGTTAGTACTTGATATGCATGCGATACTCTTTTGAAGGCATCAATTGCATTTTCTTCTTTATTGATTTCTGGGTGAACTTTCGTTGAAATGCTTTTATAAGCTGAAGTTAAAACTTCTTGATCTGTGCAGTCATCTGCTACTGACAAAACATGATATAGGTCTTTTGCATTTAAAATTCTTTGAATTTCTTTTTGATCTTTTAGTTCTTTGTCCATGTGTTTACTATAAACTTTTTCAGAAATTTTATGTTTCCCATAATTTTATGTAACAATATTTCAATGGAATTTCACAATTAACGGAAAAAAATTTAAATACTTATTAGAAGATGGACAAAGTTTCAATACAAAGAGCATGGGAAGCAACTCGTTATGATGATCTCTCAACTCTTGAAACATATGTTAAAACTAAAGAAGATGCGAATTCAAAGATAATCAGCGATAAAAATCATTGTCACTCGTTATTAATGGCGGCGGCAGCTCATGGTGCATTGCAATGTGCTGAATATTTAATTAAACAAGGTGCCGATGTTAATATGAAAAACTTTCATGGTTTTACAGCAATCCACTGGGCTGGATTTACA
>JAPFFF010000408.1:0-23393 GCA_039105265.1 Tritrichomonas musculus | reverse complement strand
AAAACAATATTTTTATTCATAATCTAAAGATAAAAACTATTTTTCATTAACTCTTGATGATTTTGATCAAAAAACCATGTTATCACAGATGATTATATTTAATAGATATAATTACAAGCAAAATATCATAGAAAAAAATGTTTTGTACATCGGAACTATTATAAAATAATTCAAATACATCGAATAAATAAATCAAAACGATTTGGCCAATCATAATAAGTCGAAATAAAATCAGAATGGAATAATTAGTATAAAGTGTCATTTTACACCATCAAAAGAATGATCAAAGAAATATCAAAGTTTCAATAATATATTAGCAATAATAAATGAATAATTTCTATCGTCCTGTGTAATTACATTGTATATACAAAAAGTAAGGATTACTCATTTTAAAAATAAACAAACAAAATTAATTATCGAAAATGATCATTATCATGAATAATAATACCATTTTTCATATTTATTTATACACATCAGTTTTTATTTTTTTTTTTTGGAATAAATTATAACATTATTGATACATATAATATTCAAAACTTTGATCACACATAATTGGCTCAAAATTAAATTGTTCACCAAATATATCAAAACTATTCATGTCATCAACACTGTCAAATTGATTTGAGATCAAGTCATTCTTAATAATGTATGAAACATTTTTACTTTGCTCTATTTGCCCATCATTCATAGGCAATGAAATAGGTTCTTCTTTTATAACATAATCATTCTCTTCTATTAAATTTTTTTTCTTCAAAGCTCTTTTCTCAAGTTTTTTCTTTTGTCTTTGAATAACCAGCCATCTATTCTTAACATTAACATCTGTCCTGGCCGGGAAGAATTGTGTAATTTTCACCCACTTAGGTCCAAATTCATTATATAGTTTTTCCAACCTTTCATCTTCTTCATTTGTCCAGGGTTGAAAATTAATTTTTGGAGATAAATAATTAAACCATCTTTCTTTACATTGTCTTGGATTTCTTGTTTTCATTTTTTTCGATATAGATTCCCAATCTTTTTCTCCAATTTCTTTTACCAAATGTTTTAATTTTTCATCTTCAGCTTGAGAGAATTTTGATTTTGGATGTATTTTTTTCCCATTTAAAATATATGTAACATACTGTGGATATTGTGGGATCGAAAACATTTTTCAAAATGATATGAAAAGTCAATTTTTATAATATCATCTCTCAATATTATTATAAAAATAAAAATCGACCTTATATAAAGTATGAACATTTTATTATATAATTTTTTTTTCAATAATATATATTTTCAATGGTTTCATAAAATTTTCAATCAAATAACATCTTCGGTGAAAGTAGTCAAAACTGACGTAGTTCATTGAAATAACTTTTTTTTGCACTTCTAATGGACAATACCATTTTAAAAAACAAATTTTGTTTTTTAGTACATAATTCATTGTCAATAATTATTATGTATTATACTGACGATTTTTTGAAAGCAACTAAAAATTCATAAAGCAGGTGCCTATCATTTGCTTTTATACCAGAGAAATAATATTAATTTTCATGGCATATAAATTATTTAAAATATTAATTTAAAATTTTAAATTTATAAATATTTATAACAATAAATTGATAAAAAATAGAAATGATTAATAATACAAGTGCACATTATAATTTTATTATTAAATTGATATTATATGAAACAATATAAAAAATAATAATAATAATTTTATTTACAATTCAGCTATGATATTCAGGCTCATTTATTAGTACCATTAAACAAATATATCTGCTATATTGTAGGTAAAATAATGTTAAATTTTTGGTACAATTTAATTCAACATTTATTCTGTATTTCATGATTATAAAAGTTACAGGAAATGAGAATAATACCAAAAGTGGTATTTTGGTATTAAATTAACAAAAACTACTGGTTATAAATATCAAAATTTCCGGTAATAAAATTGAATAACGATTACTTTTATATTTCAATGGTTTTAGTTTGAATGCATACATTAATTTGGTCAAAAAACAATTAATATCATATAATATCTAAAAAAATAAAATGAAAATATGACGGTTCATAAATATTAAATCTTATCAAAAGAGGTATTCAAAATTCTAATCGAAAATTTTGAAAGAGTATTTGAAAATTAAGGAAAAATATTCTGAATATTTCAGAGATCATAAATATTATGGTAAAATTGAGAAGAATTTGCAAAAAAGCACAATTGATGACATACAAAAGTGTTATTTTCTATCAAATAGCAGGATCTTTACTTTTTTGTGCTATATAATTCACGATCTATAAAATAATCCCATAAATAATATTACATATTTAAATTAAATATTTGGTTGATTAGCTAGTATCAAACCCCAGCATATCTACATTATCATCATTATTTTACATTTGAAAATTTAGTGTCTTTTTATACCTAAAATGAACATCATTAAAAACATATCATAAAGAAAAAAAAGAGTAAATTCGATAGATTTTTACATATATATAAAGATAAATAATATTAATATAATATATTGTTATTTTGATGATCATCATTATTTTCATTATTCATGATTATTTCATTATCATATTTATTTGTTGAAGCAGATTTAATCAGCACCGAGTTTTTCAGATACGGATATGATTTCCTAGAATTTGTAACAAATTTTGGCTTTATTAAAGGTGCAGGTAGAAGGCTCGAGGTTTGAAATGAAATTCTCTTGCTCTTTTTAATTTGTCTGACATTTTTGTTTGATATCAACCGAGAAGCTAGACAGTTTGAAATTAATATCGGGTGAAGCAATGAAAAACAAACTCTATTTTTATTTTCATTTGTATTTAGAGGTTGAACTTTGTAATAAAGCGCTTCATTTTTTTGAAGTCGGCGAATAGGTAGAAAAGTTAATGCTCCTATACTGTCATCGCTTTGAAAAAGACGAAGGACTGATGAGCTATTTCCAAGAAATTTTCCGTAGGAAGAAGCAGAGAAAACAGTAATGCATTTTCCATCGAAGTTTTGTAGGGAACCTTTATTGACACATTCATGGGCACGAATAATCCTATTGAAGGAATTATTTTTGAGAAATTTACAAACAGCTTCGCGATTAAATAAATAACCAAATCCTCTAGGATTCTCATCAAATGAACCATTGGTATTAGATGACGGGTCACTCCAAATAAGATCCGCAAGAAGTTCTGATTCTTCTAAATAATTGATTGGACGCTTAATTTCATTTATATTATCGATAAGGTTTAATTTTGGGCTTAAACCCCCATGTACACAAAAAGTTGTCTTATTTACTATAGCACATATTGGTAAATAAGAAAAAGCTTGTATAAATGCATTATAGAGCGACTCCGAATATTTATAACGATCATCACATTTTTGATATGAATTACAAATACCGTACAAGTCATCTTCAAATTGTTTTGGATTTTGATAATTTAGGATTTCATCTTTAAAACCATATTGACTACAAATAGAATCAAATTCATGGTTTCCTCTCAGAAGATATACTATATCTGGATACATAACTTTTAATGAAAATAATAATGTGATGCATTCCAACGAAAAATTACCTCTGTCAACATAATCTCCAAGGAAAAGCACTTTTGATCTTCCTTCAAAAATGAGATGCAGTATACGCAGTAAATCGTGAAGACTTCCATGAATGTCACCAACAATAATTAAGTCACCTTCAATTTCAAGGATATTGCTCTCATTTTCAAAAATTTGCTGTGCTTCAGAACATAAACCAATTAATAGATTTTCATCAAACGATGGAATAGGATTTCCATTTCTAGATTGATATCCTACATTTAATAGTTCTTCTTGTGAATAGCTTATTAAAAATGAATATGTTGATAACACGTATGATGCTTTTTCCACCATATATATAAATAAAATGATTAAAATTTCTGGTAAATTTTATATTCTGTGTGACTTTTGATAGCTTAATTCAATTTTTGATATTCGGCGAATTTTTGATCGTAAATTCAATTTTGAAAATTTTGTAAACGGGGTTTCAGATTTCCATGCCATTCAAAAAAATTGTGTCTAATTGAGAAAATTATTTTAAATTTCAAAGAAAATTGAATGGTACTGGATCCATTTGAATTGGTTTTATTTTATTTTTGAATATATAAAAAAAATAAAATTTTTTGGCATTCAAAAAGCAAAATAAAAAAATTTTAATGAAAATGCATAGTCTTAAGAGAAAATGCTATTCTTCTGTATTTAGGTATTAAAAAATATTTATAAGAACTTAATTGCAATTAATAATCATATGATTTGAGTTTGTGTGGCAATCAAAAAATGATTGTGATTTTGAAAGAATATAATTAACCCTTCGGCGGTTTTGTAAACTACGGCGACATCACTTATTTTTAAATAGTTTATGCTGAATTTTGGAATTACGGCGCATTGAGTTGAAATTAATGCATATAAAAAAAGGTAACTTTTTCAAGTAATAAATGGTAATGTTAAAACTTTTTGAATAGTTATTTTGAATACTTTATATTATAAAAAAAAAAAAAAAAATCATTTTAAAAAACTATACCAATTTATTACAGAAACTAATCTCACTTTCATTTGATTGTCCTTGCAGCTATATAAGATGATTTTATTCAACATCAGCATAACATTATTTACTCAAATCATCCTCGCCTGCTCATATCATTAATACAATTTCAATCTCATAACTTTTTCAGAAGACTGAAGAGTCTCATCCATTTATTACCAAATGTGTAGTAAAAATTACTAGTAAGTAATTATATTTATTGAATCCAAAAGATTTTGTAAAAATAATATAATTTTATTTCTTCTCAAAATCGACCAAATAAAATACGGCTATTGTATAGAGGGGTTTCGGCAAAATTACGGATTTGCCAACGACACTCTCCAACTACGGCCTACGGCCGTAAGGGTTAGTATCAAGTTAAAATAATTCTTTTATTTTGATGATTATTCAAAATTTGAATAAATTAGTATTCCGATTAAAAATCAAGTAAGACATATTATTTTTTATAAGAAAACATTTTGGATAATGCGAAACAACAGGACTTTACTGAACTGAATCCATAATTGATTGTTTGAATGGCAAATTGAAAGAAAAAATAGTATTATTTTAAAAGAGGATATAATTTTGATATTTGCACAGTTTTTACTGAAATTTTAAACTCATTTTTTTGGTTTATTTTTCATCTGATAATTGCAATTTTGACTTTACCTTTTTTTTACTTGATAATTTATTTAAATATACTATTTATTTAATTAATTGATGACTATATGACAATTTTAAATTGGATATATGTATGAATTATTATATCAAATTTTCCTCAATCAAAGATGATGAATTAAATCTTCTTTAAGAACTAAAATTATCAGATAGAACAACATTAAGATGTTTTTATATACAAATGTTATCAATAATAGATTAAAAAAAAAACATTATATAAATTGTTTTTTTTTTTAAAACTATTTTTGCTTATAATTGTTAGTAATAATGCAAATAAATTAGCTTAATATTCATTAAACCCTCTAATTTTACACTTAGCATCTTCATATGACAGGTTATTTATATGATAATTTAACTTTAGCATATAAATAACTGAAGTTTCTCAATTTTTTCGAAATTAATCTTTCTTTGGATGCTTAAATTAATGCTGGTAGTACGTGATTTTCATTCTCCTTGGAAAAATAAAGCAAGATTATAAATTTTGGACTAAAAAAAATGAATTAAAAATAGAAAAAGATTGAATTATTTGTAGAATAAAGTAAAATGGGAAATAATTTATTTTCTGTTAAGATATTAAGTAAATAAAAAACAAAAATAAAAAAAACGTTGTTTTAAATGAGAAAAAACAAAGCCGTTAGTTTTCTGAGAATTTCAATTTCTAATCACAAATAATTGTTAATGCTTATTCAAATGATTTATATCAACTTTTGAAAACCTAATTAAAGTTTTCTTTGAAAATTTCTGATACATAAAAATACAATACTTCACTATAGGTGTTTATATTTTATCATTAACCTTTAATAAATTTTAACTAAAAAAAAAAAGAATCGGTTTTTCTTTATTTTAGTGAAGTGTTATTCAAAGGATTAAAAAGAAAAACAAATAGCAAAACTTTTTAAATAGTTTATATTTTATATTATTAATGTAAAGCATTCAAAAAAACGGCCTAATTTTTTGAAAAATTTCGTATTATCCCAAATGAATAAATATGCAGAAGATCACTTTCGATGGGTAGGAATAATGGCAGATCGTATTATTTGCACCAAAACTCAAAAAACAGATTATCCTCTTCTTTCTTTATCATTTTTAACGGACAATAATATTTTTGATTTTTTTTCCCAATTTACGAGACCAACTTTTCCCATAACGATTGAAAGCCTTCGTAATGCAAAACTATACGGCATAGTTGTTTCAGCAGTAGCGCCTAATAAAAAAAAACTTTTATCTGAATCAAATGTACAATATTTATATAATTTTGATTTAATTTTAGAAAGACTTTTAAATGAAGGCTATATTCCTCAAAATCCATGCGATTCATCAGGTTTATCGGAAGGAAATTTAGATCATCATATTAATTTATGTAAATCAATAGAATTTCTAGTTGTTGACAGATCATTAAACACCACGATATTAGCTTCTGATCTTTATCATTTACCACATTCTTTTTATGTTTTAAATGTAGATTCACCGATTATTCATCTTGAAGACGCAATTTCACTTTGGCTCTCAAAATTTCACTGTGTAGCCGACTTTTCAAATGAAGCCAAAGAAGGAGGAATTGAAACGATAAAGAAAAAGGATAACGATTTGAATGATAAAGACTATATTATTCAAATGGATACTTCAAAATTTGCAAAAGTAGCAGCATGTTTGGCTCGAGCTTTTCCGGACAAAATAGACAGAGATTCGATCATGGATGGCGATGACGACGATGAAATTCAATACAATATAAAGCTATCAAAAATTGTATTAGATAAAATTCATGCATTTGTTATTGAAAAGTTTCCTACAGATGAGCATTTATTCATGCTTTTCATAGCTGATTTGTTTTATGCAACTCGAAATAATAAAAAATTTATAGTTTTCGATCATTCGCTTTTGTATGAACCCGAACAGCCATCGAGTAGCCGAAGCATGAGGAGTCCCAGAAGGAACAGCGCCAGATTTACTAATAAAATCAACTTGAGCTGCTATCTCTCTGGAACAATTGAAGCACTTGAAGGCCGAAAAAATGGTGAGCAAGATGACATGTTTGAAGCAAGAGAAGAGGAAATATACAACATTATCACGCCTTACAGTTCACTGCAAACGATCAAAGATGGTGAAGAATCAAACTATAAAGAAGCAAGAGAAGAAGAAATATACAACATTATCATGCCTTACAGTTCATTGCAAACAATCAAAGACGGCGAAGAATCAAACTACAAAGATGCCAAAGAAGAAGAAAAATTAAATATCGTCACACCTTACAGTTCTTTACAGACAATCAAAGATAGAGAAGAAACAATTTTCGATGAAGCTAGATATGAAGAAAAGTATAAGATAACGCCTTACAACACCCTACAAAATATTAAAGATAAAGAAGAATTGAATATGAATGATGCACAGAATGAAGAAAGAAATAGAATAACTCCGTACAGCACTTTACAGAGAATTAAAGATAGTGAAGAAATAGATATGGATGATGCCAGAGATGAAGAAAAGTATAAAATAACACCTTATAGCACTTTGCAAAATATTAAAGATAAAGAGGAGATAAATATGGTAGACGCAAGAGATGAAGAAAGAGAGAAAATAACGCCTTACAACACTCTCCAAAAAATAAAAGATAACGAAGAGTCAAATTATAATGAAGCTAGAGAAGAAGAAAAATTAAATATCGTCACTCCTTACAGCTCATTACAGAACATTAAATATGGCGAAGAGTCAAACATGACTGAGGCAAGAGAGGAAGAAAGAAGTAAGCTCACGCCATACAGCACACTGCAGAACATCAAAGATAACGAAGAGTCTAATTATAATGAAGCCAGAGAAGAAGAAAAACTAGACATTGTCACACCTTATAATTCACTTCAAAACATCAAAGATAATGAAGAGTCAAATTATAATGAAGCCAGAGAAGAAGAAAAACTAGACATTGTCACACCTTATAATTCACTTCAAAACATCAAAGATGGCGAAGAGTCAAAAATGGCTGATGCCAGAGATGAAGAGAAGTATGAAATCACTCCATACAACACACTACAAGACATCAAAGATGATGAAGAAGGAAAACTTCTGAATGCAGAAAATGAACCAAGCTACAATGATTTGCTGAACGTTCCTTCATCAAGCAAGCAAAAAACGAGAAATCCACCAAAGATCGTCAGGCCAGTGGTTGAGCAAAAGAGTTCAAAGAGCCGAACAAGAGAGAGAAGCTCTCTTTTGGCGGAAAACCAAGACAACGATTCATCTCAAATTAATGATTCATCATCTACTGGTCAATTAAATGAGCAACGATCATTCAATTTGGATGACATAAACCAAATGGCAAGAACACTAGAAAATAACGAAGATAACAATCACGACGAAAACGAGCATATTCAAAACAGTAGCAGCGGAAACATTGTTAACCAAGGAAGCACCGAGATTGGCGAAGAGAATAGCCTCAATAACACATTGAACAATAACGAAGGCTACTCTGACAGTCAAAATGTAAGTAATGAAAATGAACAAAACACAAGTAATTATGACGAAAACGAACAAAACACAAGTAATTATGATGAAAATGAACAAAGCATAAATAATGATGATGAAAATGAACAAAACACAAGTAATTATGACGAAAACGAACAAAACACAAGTAATTATGACGAAAATGAACAAAGCATAAATAATTATGATGAGACTGAACAAAACACAAGTAATTATGATGAGACTGAACAGAATGCAAGCAATTATGATGATAATGCACAAGTTGCTGATGAAGCAGGCAGCAATGAAAACGTTCTGAATGGACAGAGAAGCAACTTCAGTAACAAGTCAAATGGCAATTTTGCTGACGCAGAAAATGAAAGAATTGCCAGCGAAAGCAACGACCAGTCTGCCAGCAATGAGGACGGCATCCAAAGCGAAGGTGCCACCGACAAGACTCAGAATGAAAACGATGATTTCGATGCAGCCAACGAAGGCAGCAGCAACATCGCAAATGAAGAAGAAATCAACAACGAGAGCAACGATAACTTTGATAACAGCAGCACTGTAAATAATGATGCAAGCAACAGCGAAGCTTTACAAACATTAAATGACGATCAGAATGTGAATGCAAGCAACAGCGGCACTGTACAGACGCTGAATGATGAAAGCGGACAAGCTATTATAAGCGACGATGAAATGTCAGATGAAATGATTTCGAGGGAGCAAGAGAAGTACGAATTTCACTTAAAGCTGAAGCAACTTTTGTCAAACTCGCAGTCTCTCACAGACACAGTGCCGAACTTCCAAACGATTACCAACGCGCTTCGATTCAACTCTCTCCCTGGGCCGAAGTACAAGAAGCTTCTTGACAGCATCATTGAAACAATGGAAGACTTCAAAGACGAGAGAATTGTTCTTTTGATGGACTCGAGAACGCAGAAGTTCAAAGGCATTTACATACTGGCAAGCGACGGAAAGGCAGAGAAAATTTGGGGCAAGGGACCAAACAGCGTACAAAATGACGATGTGAGCACTCTTTATAAATATTCAGACGGAGATAAGTCATTCGATACAATTTCGTCGAAGAGTTTCAATCAAACAACAGATGGCTTCTCTTTAATTAATCAACTCGAGCATGAATCATGGTAGATCAATACTAGTCAAATAAATATATCAATTTAATAAACGAATTAAAAAAAAAAAAAAATATCTTTTTTGATATTTTATTAAATTTTATTTTTCACTAATTATTTAGATAAATATATCAAATATGTTGCCAAACAGAAAGAAATTAATATATTAACTGCTATTGACTTTTTGACTTTACGAGTTAATATAATTATACTTATGATTCTGGCCAGTTATATGTTTTTATAATAAAAAAACATTATATGTCAATTTATGTTCACTTTTTCCTTAATGCTTTAATTTATTCAGCAAATTGGAAGATATTGAAAAAGTTGATATAATAAATAATTTTTTTTTTTTTATTATCAAAAATTGATTACATATGCAACATTATTTAATAATCAAATAAAACAAAATATTTTTAACAAATATTGCTTTAGTAAAGATATATTATAATAATTATTTATAAAAAATTAAATAATGATCATATTTCAATTATTATATTATAAATAAAAATATAAATAGTATAAAAATATTAAAACAATATTTTAATACACAAAATATTAAAAATATTAGATATATTCCTAGTAAATAATGAAATATTAATTCATTAAAAACATTGGATTCAAATAATGATTATTTTTTCTGATGGCATGAAATATTTTTAAATTAAAATTTGGTCGATGATTCAACAAATAAAATATGCACAGATTGCAAGATTCAAATTCGAAATCAGTTTTTACAAGCAATTCATGTAACAATTTAACAAATTTAAACATCCCGAAAGTTGTATTTTTTAAATCAAGTAGTATTATTCGAAATTTAGATTCAATTTATATTGAAGCAATCAATTATACATTATCAAAACATGAATTATCAACAATAACCGATATATCAAAGCAAAAAATAGATTCTGAAAAATCTTTGAAAGAAAGTTTTATTACTATATGTGGAAAAGAACTTTCTAACCTAGCGTATGATGAGTATGCCCAATATTTATCTAATATTAATGACAAAATAAGTTTTTCAGATGGAACCATTGATCTATTAAAATATTTAAAAAAAGATAATATTAAAACAGTTTTTGTTTCAAATTTTATTCCAATATCTATAGAAAAAATATTAGAACAATATGAATTGAAGTCATATTTCGACTTTGTGATCCTTCCAGATGACCAAAATCCAGCGGCAACACAAATTTTTCAATTGATTGAAAAATTGAATCTAAAATTGAGAGAAGATACGTTACTATTTGTTGGTGATTCAATCACTGACATTTTATTTTCATTTCGTTATGGATTTGTTCCCATAATTTTCAATAAACACGAGTTACAGAGTCTTGAAGCATTCAATCTCGACAATCCGATTCGATTCATTGAAAATTTCAATCAACTCATTGAATTATTTGAAAACTCCAAAATTCAAGAAGATGAAAAAGTTGTCAAAATCACGTATATCGGAGCAGGTGGGAAAATTGGGAAACAAGCGATTCCGATGATATGTAATATTGTTCCAAGTGAAGTGACAATTGAGATCATTTTGATCGGCTCAGGCAGTGAAGAGAGTCTTGTCAGATTGAGTGGATTTGTTAGTGATATTGAAGGATCATTGAATTTATGTAGTGATAACGATAAACATATCAAATTCACAATTACAAATGAATACAAAAAAATTTGTGGCTCGAAAGTTGTCCTTTGCAGCGCGGGAAAGTGGCCGAGCGCCGAGCTTTCGAAGAAGTTTGAAAGAATCGATCCGACTGGACGAACCAAGCAATCTTTCATGAACAAGGACATGATTGAAGACATAGCACAACGAGTGCAATCAAATGCGCCAGACTGTCTTTTTGTGATTGCCACGAATCAAGTTGACATGATGTGCGAAGTTGCCCGTTTAAAAGCGCCTAAATTGAAGACAATCGGAATAACGGGCTGCGTTGATTCTTCTCGCATGAAGCAAATAATAAAGAGTGATTTTGGCTTGGAAGCATCTTGCTTTATGGTCGGCTATCATGACTCTTCAATGATGCCTTTAATTTCAAGTGTAAAAGTCGATGACAAGCCGCTGTTCCCTTTCATTTCTGGAGCCATAAATTTGAATGACGACCAAATTGCCTCTGAATTAAAAATGATTGAAAGTGAAAAGTTTGACAAAGTCGTTTCTAAAACTAGAAAACTCGGTGGCTTAATCTCTAGTCAACAAAAAACTGGAGTATCCATCAAAATTGATACAGGAGCTTCAATACTGCCTGCGAAAGCAATGGAAAAAGTCGTTGCAGCTTTTTGCTTCGGCCAAATATTGATTGAAAGTTTCAATACTTTTATCACAGATCAAAAAGTGGCTGATCATTATGGCGTCCCCACGATGACTGCACTGAGTATTCCAGTGGTGATTGATAAAGATAAAATTGAACAATTGACTGAAATTCCTGTTTTGGACTTTGAAAAAGTGAAATTGAGAGAAGCTCAAATTGAAATGAAAAAAACTATTCAACTTTTAATTAAAGGAGGTTTAATTGATGAATGAATTTAATTCAATTAAATTAATAAATAAAAAAGAGTACACATAGTAAATTTTTATTCGAAAATAAACAATTCACTTTTTGAATACCCATTCAAAAAGTGTCTATTTCTATATGTTTATAATTTTCTTGAACATTTATTATTTAAGGTGGTTCTACTTAACCGCCGTAACCGCTTTTTTTTACACGGCTGGTTCTCGATGAATATTTAATGTTTACAAACCAAACTCAAAACATAAATTATGATCTTTTTCAATTTTTATCTGATCATACTTTTTTGCAATTCGACCGCTCACAGGAAAATAATATAATATTAATTTTTAAATAAAGACCTAATTTAAAAATCGGCGAGCTTTAAAATTTTCTTTAAAAAGCAACAGTAAAATATTTTTATGCCTGGTTTTATGAAATGTTCTCATGGATTTTTTATTAAAGTTTCAATTATTTTTTTTTACAATTATACATATATTACGGCTAAATACGTTTCAAAATGGATCAAAAAGCTTTGTTTACAAATTATTAAACGAAATATGAATTGTAATTCAATTATGCTCAATAGACAAAATTTTATATATTATCATTTAATGTTTTATAAAGGAAAATTATTTAATTACGCATTATTTTGTTTATATAGTTTTTAAATTTGTATCCTTTTTATAAATTTGCAAAAATTGCAGTAATTTGTCTATTTTTAAAAGACATTTATTCTCAAAAATCCCAAATAATGATTGATGAAATTCCATGATATAAAGAGAAATGAATTATGGTTTAAATATATTTTAAATCATGTTCAATTATACTTATTAATCCTTTATTTATTTTGTTTATATATCTTTTTTATTTGGGTAAAAAAATCATTTTTCGGAAAGTATTCAATTTATTGAGAACCACCTTAAAATTAAATTTTTCTCTAATGATAAAAAGAAAATATAATATATGTTTTTAAATTAAATATCTTTTAAAAGGCTAACAGTTTCGTTTTTTTTTTTTTTTTTTTTTTTTTTTTTTTTTTTTTTTTTTAAAAAAAAAAAAAAAAAAACTGAAAAATAAGTTGATTATAATATGTTGAAACAATCGTTTTTATATGTCACCAAAGGTCAATTTTTTGCCAGAATTTTTCCCAAGTTCTTTAGAGTCCCTTACATGCATAGAGAGAAGGTGTAACCGTAACCTCGTAGCTGAGATATAGACATACAATTTTTTTTAGTTATCAATTTCTTTTAAAATTTCTGAATAACCATTTTGGCCATCAGATGGACCTATGTCATTTTTATCAACAAAATCTTTTAAATAAGAATAAAAATATTATGATAAGTTTTTTATCAAAAAGACATCAACATATGCAGCATAATATTAAATCAATGTTTTTCCATGAAATTGTGAAGGAGCTGAGAAGTGAAATGAAAATTTTGAATGCAATTGATCAGTAATTGAAGTTTGGTAGAAACTGAGATGAGATTGAACAGTGACATATTTAATATAACATATGGTGCATTAATGAACAGGCATTTGAGATAGAAACTCCGGTACCATTTGAATGTAAAAATAGCCACCCGTAAAATATGCTAAAATTTAGGTCAAAAAATGGTTCAGGAGTATTACAGTGGTACGGGGGTTTTACATTGAACTATAATTCAAAAATAGATGTTTTTTCGATAAGTTGGAATTATTTATAAAACTCAACATACAAAAATTCAAGGATTTGTTGATCTCATTCAATTAGTAAATCACTACCGAAACCTTCATAAAATTTCTCTGAAATATTCTTTGCGAATGGGTGTTTGACATGTTCATGATAGCTTGTGTTGTGAAGATTTGATGACAAAATAGGTTCATAAAAAATACCATATAAAAAATCTATCGATCTATACAACTCATATAAGTCATTTAATTTTTCTCCATATATAGAGTTCATGACCATTATTATTGTGCTTGCATTAAAATGAAAACCATTGTCATCAGGCAGCTTTTTAATTTCTTGCATAACATTTGAGATGTCTCCATATTTTTTCATTAAGATTATGCACAATAAAACCAATGAATGAATAAATTTATTGGCTGATCTAATTAATAAATTAATCGATTTGTCAATGTCGTGTTTAATCAAATCGCAATAAATGTAAATATGAGCCAAATTGTACATTGACAAGTAATCTCTTTTTTGACGGATTGCTTCCTCAAAATATTCAATCGCACTGCCTGTTCTTGCTTTGATTTCATCACCAAAACCATTTTTGTAAATAATGCCAAGATTGTTTTTAGCATACTGGTTGTTGAATGATGAAGCTTCTTTGTAATAATGAATTGCACCATGAATGTCCTTCGTTGTGCTGTTTCTAGAGTGAAGTAAAAATCCATGTGCAAAGTGAGCGGGTCTATATTGGTTGATAGAAGACCTAATCAAATAATGTTGGGCTTCTTTTATATTTTGATGCTCATAATAAATGCATCCGAGATTGAATTGTGCTTGTGGATAATTTTGATCTGCTGCGAGTGAATAATAATGAATTGATTTGTTGATATCTCGTGTGACATATCGTCCTTCATAATAAATCAAACCGAGATTGAATTGTGCTTGTGGATAATTTTGATCTGCTGCGAGTGAATAATAATGAATTGATTTGTTGATATCTCGTGTGACATATAGTCCTTCATAATAAATGCCACCGAGATTGAATTGTGCTTGTGGATAATTTTGATCTGCTGCGAGTGAATAATAATGAATTGATTTGTTGATATCTCGTGTGACATATCGTCCTTCATAATAAATCAAACCGAGATTGAATTGTGCTTGTGGATAATTTTGATCTGCTGCGAGTGAAAAATAATGAATTGATTTGTTGATATCTCGTGTGACATATAGTCCTTCATAATAAATCAAACCGAGATTGAATTGTGCTTGTGGATAATTTTGATCTGCTGCGAGTGAAAAATAATGAATTGATTTGTTGATATCTCGTGTGACATATCGTCCTTCATAATAAATGCCACCGAGATTGAATTGTGCTTGTGGATCATTTTGATTTGCTGCGAGTGAAAAATAATGAATTGATTTGTTGATATCTCGTGTGACATATCGTCCTTCATAATAAATAACACCGAGATTGAATTGTGCTTGTGGATCATTTTGATTTGCTGCGAGTGATAAATAATGAATTGATTTGTTGATATCTCGTGTGACATATCGTCCTTCATAATAAATGCGAGCGAGATTGAATTGTGCTTGTGGATAATTTTGATCTGCTGCGAGTGAATAATAATGAATTGATTTGTTGATATCTCGTGTGACATATCGTCCTTCATAATAAATGCCACCGAGATTGAATTGTGCTTGTGGATAATTTTGATCTGCTGCGAGTGAATAATAATGAATTGATTTGTTGATATCTCGTGTGACATATCGTCCTTCATAATAAATCAAACCGAGATTGAATTGTGCTTGTGGATAATTTTGATCTGCTGCGAGTGAAAAATAATGAATTGATTTGTTGATATCTCGTGTGACATATAGTCCTTCATAATAAATCAAGCCGAGATAGGATTGTGCTTTTGGATGATTTTGATCTGCTGCGAGTGAAAAATAATGAATTGATTTGTTGATATCTCGTGTGACATATAGTCCTTCATAATAAATCAAGCCGAGATAGGATTGTGCTTGTGGATCATTTTGATCTGCTGCGAGTGAAAAATAATGAATTGATTTGTTGATATCTCGTGTGACATATCGTCCTTCATAATAAATAACACCGAGATTGAATTGTGCTTGTGGATCATTTTGATCTGCTGCGAGTGAATAATAATGAATTGATTTGTTGATATCTCGTGTGACATATAGTCCTTCACAATAAATCAAACCGAGACTGAATTGTGCTTGTGGATAATTTTGATCTGCTGCGAGTGAAAAATAATGAATTGATTTGTTGATATCTCGTGTGACATATAGTCCTTCATAATAAATAACACCGAGATTGAATTGTGCTTGTGGATAATTTTGATCTGCTGCGAGTGAATAATAATGAATTGATTTGTTGATATCTCGTGTGACATATCGTCCTTCACAATAAATAACACCGAGACTGAATTGTGCTTGTGGATGATTTTGATCTGCTGCGAGTGAAAGATAATGAATTGATTTGTTGATATCTCGTGTGACATATCGTCCTTCACAATAAATAACACCGAGACTGAATTGTGCTTGTGGATGATTTTGATCTGCTGCGAGTGAAAGATAATGAATTGATTTGTTGATATCTCGTGTGACATATCGTCCTTCACAATAAATAACACCGAGATTGAATTGTGCTTGTGGATCATTTTGATTTGCTGCCAGCGATAAAAAAATTGAAAAACTGTCAGTCAATATTGAAAATAGGCTTTCAATTCGAAACATTTTGTGAAAGAATTGTGATTTTATATTTGGCATATAAATGATTTCTGACTTAAAATTGGTATTAAAATAACTAAACAAGTTAGAAATTGAAGGACGTTCTTCTGGATTGTCTTTGGTGCATTCCTCAATTATGCTTTTTAGTTTTGATAGAGATTCTGATGATACACCTGGATTCTCCTTAGTGCATTTCTCAATTATACTTTTAAATAAAGATCCTGATGCTACATCTTCTTTTTGACCAATTATATACTTAATAATTTTACCAAGTGAATAAATATCACTTTTATATGTGTACTTTCTATCTTCATTCACTTCAGGAGCTAAAAAATCAGCATTTATATCAAGAGTTTGTTCTTGTTTTTCTTCATTGCTTTCGTTTGAAATCAATCTATCAAAATCAATCAAAACAGCTGTTTTATTCTCATCAATCATAACATTGTTAGGTTTCAAATCGCGATAAATAAATTTATTGTCATGCAAATATTTCATGACTAAAATTAATTCATAAATAACTGTTATTTTTTCATTGAAATTGAGATAGTCTTGACTAATTTCTTTTAATGTTGATCCATTTATAAATTCAATAACAAGGTAGTCTTTATCTTTGACTGTTCCGTAAAATCTTGGTAAAAAAGGATGCTTTATTTTCTTGTAATTTTCTATTTCGCGTTTCAATAATTTATCATTTTCCGCATAAATAGTATTTGGCTTTTTAACAACAAATAATTCTTGGCGTTTTATGTGATAAGCTAATTTACATAGTGCAAAACTCCCATTGCCAACTGTTCGTAATTCGACGAACTCTTCTTTTTCAAAAATTTCTGGTTCTTTTTGGTCGTCTCTGTCTGAATTAAATTTCTCGATTCGATTTTGGTTCAGTTTTAAGTAACTTTTCTTGATCAAATATCCTAAAATACATGAATTGGTGATTTTCCATGCTTGCTGAGAATATATTCTATTATAAACAAATTTCTTTTTAAAATCATTGATTTCTTTTTTGAATATTTGCATTTTATTATTTTGATCGGATAAGTCGCATGTTAATATTTGTGAATGAATAGAAAAAAGTTCCCGAAGAAAATATTCTGATTTTGAAGAATACTCGAATAAGATTAATGTTTTTTCAAAACCGATAATAAAATATTTATTTTGCATTTTCTTATTAAGTTCTTGGTTTTGATCAATGATAACCACTTGTGATTCTTTGATTTTATCTGTAATTCTTTGTTTTTCGTCATCATTTGGAAAAGAGCTCTCTGAGATATGAAAAATTGAATAATCTTGGACAATTTCTTTAAATACTGTATTAACTTCAATTTGGGGGCGGCTTATAGTTTTATAAAATCTTAAGATATCTTCAATCATTCGTAATTACCTTCTTTTAAAAATATTTTTATAAACTTAAAACCAAAAGGCAGACCACCATTTTTCCTTTCAAATTTCTCTGACATATTTTTTTCCTTTCATTTTTTAAAATTTTGAACTTTTTATCTCAAATTAATTTTTTCTGTTTTATTTTGGCTGTGTTTGATAAATTATTTTCTTAATTTTTTTATCTCAAATCTTTTTTTTTCAAAATAACTATATCCTATAATTTATAAGATAATTAAAGTGTTTATATTATTATTTAATTTTATTGATATATTTATAAATATAAAAATAGATAATATTTAATTTATTTATTATTTTAAATAATATATTTTATATATTTGTATCTATAAGAATTTAATTGAATGAAAAAAAATGAATATCTTATATATAAAAAGCTTTTTGCATATATTAGCTATAATTAAATATTATATAATTAATTATATTAATTTTAAATCCTAAATCCTATTTTAATAATTGATATATATATGTATATATTCGTTTTTTATTTTAAAAAAATTGAATAAATGAGTTATAATTTGAATTTGGAAAATTAAAACTTCTTGTTTGAAAATGTCGCTTAACTAAATGCATCTGCTGTAGAGTTTGATGATCTAATACAACAACACAGCCAACAATATTTGATTATATGATAAATTTTCTTTCCAAAATACCGCAACTACCGCAAGATGATTGAAAAAAAAAAAAAAAATATTATAATATATTGCCTAAAATGCAATAAATCTCAAAATACACAAAAGATACATCTCGAAAAAATATATTGGCGAAATTCTGTTTAAATATCACGATTTCTATTTCCAAATTGTTCATTTATTCCATAAAATTATCAATATTTTCTATTTTTAACCATTTTGCCCCAAAATATTACATAATTTTGAAAATTTCTCAAAAAATTTTAATTCAATCGGAAAGGCGCAAATATAAATTTTAATTTCTCTGATATTTTGGAACACTTTTTAGCAAATTCTTACTTGGATTAAATGATGGAAGACATTTCTTCTTATCTTTTTTATTTTTTTTTGCATTGAAAAATGCAAAATTGAGACGAATCAAAACTCATACCATTAATTGAATGGAAAAGTGTTCTAAATTGAGAAGACGAAAAATAAAATAACCGCTCAAAAGGCCAATATAAGGTTGAAAGTGGTCCGACTTTTGACTCCAAGTTTAGAAGAGAATTTTCATATTGAAAGTGGAAAATTTTTTGAATTGAAAGTGGTAAATTTTTTGATGAATTTCAAAATTTGATAAGTTTATAAATTCCCCACTTTTTTTCCATTAAAATTCTTGCTAAGGTTGATACATTGGGATTAAAATTCGAAAATGGGAATAATTTTTTTTCTTTTTGGGATTTAGATCATTTACTAAAAAAAAAAAAAAAAAAAAAAAGCAATTATTTGACCTTTCTTGATCGTATTTGATTCAACAAATTGAGTAGATTTCTGTTGAGCATTTGTTGACCTTTTAAGTTCACACATTTATTTATTAAGATATTCTGTGTAATCTACTATTTTATGATTTTTTTTTTTGCTTCAATCATATATAATAAATAAAAATGAATAAGGTAAAATAATCATTTTTAAAAACCAAGTTTATTTTTTATCTCAATTGTTATTAATTTCAATTTAACTCTTTTACAATTTCTATGGTTCGATTGAAATTATCATCATTTTTTTTTTATATTCATATTTGCATAGATATTAAGGTAAAAATGTTTCTTTTTTGAATGAAAAGAATTCAGTTTCATATTTTATACATCAAAACTTATCATTCATATATGATAATTTTAAATTATTTTTTAAAAAAATAAAATTTAATACCTTTTTTTCTTAAAAAGTATGCTTTATGAAAAGAATTTATTGATATAATAATGAATTACTCTATAAAATTTCAAATTCAGACAAATAACTTCGATTTAAAGAAATAATTTGATCATTTTTAAAGCATTAATCTGCTTTAATGAAATGTTATCATGTAAAATAGCACTGTTTGTTAATTTTCGTTTTATATTATATCTTTTTCCTTTGACTTTTTGACAATGATAAATAAATAATTCTTTTTCATGATTATTACCAAATTTTGAATAAAAATCCCAAAGATTTGAAAAAAATTGAATGTATTTTGGTTTTCCCTACCTTTTATTGAATACATCAATCCCTTTTAATCCCAAAATTCAATACTTTCATCCCATCAAATCCCAAAATTCAATACTCTAATCCCATTAAAACCTAAAATTCAATACTCTAATCCCAAGATTGAATGATAAAATCCGATAAATCTCAGAAAATTGAATAGAACTCTCTCAAAATTGAGAGAATCACTTTCAATTTATTGGGATTAGTATATTTTAACAAAAATATGGTTACTTTAAAATCACAGAAATATGGTTATAATTTAAATTCATAATAATATGGTTATAATAAATTCACAATAATATGGTTATATTAAATGCTTTAATAATAATATGGTTATAATAACAATTAAATTTGCCAAAAATGAGTCGTGAAGAAGATAGATCAATCAACAAGTTTTACAACAATTATGCTTTTGCTAAAGCAGAAATTATCAACGCAATCAAAGAATGCATTAACCAAAATAACGATCTTCAAAGGATGATTGATGAATCACATGGACACAAAAAAGGTTAAATGCATTTATATAAACAATGATAAAAATTATTTGTTTAATAAATTATTACAAATTGAATAATAACATAATTATTTTTTTTTTTAAATTAACTTGTATTTAAAATATGGTTCAATAGTTATATATAATTGCACTAGTATTGAGATCTAATTTTAAAATATTAGCTTTAAAAAATTCAAATTTTGGAAAAAATGTAACCATTTTTACAAATAAAATCAACTCGAAAATTATTTCAAACATTCTTATCATTTAGCCTAAATTATAGAAGTAAATAAATGCAATCTTTGATTCAAAAATGAAATAAAGCCATGCATTTCAGTTTTAATGTGACAAATGCGTTCAAGTTTGTTATATTCAAATATATAAATATTTTACTATTTGTCACTAAAATATTGATGAAAGCTTGGATATCTTTAATGGATCTTTTTAAAGCAGCAAATATTCACAAAAAATGAAAATTTGGCTATTTTTATGAAAATTTTTAATTATGTTTAATAACACAAGAATCAAAGACATTTTTAATATATTACAATATTTATTAATTATTTATTTCTAATATAACGCTGGTTTAAATCAAGTAACATGCCTGATTAATTATGTCAATTAATCACCACACACAAGTTTGCAATAATATTGAACTTATTTACCAATGTAACAAAAATATAATAATAAAATTTGCTAATTATTACCAAAAATACCAAAATAACGATTTTTAATATATTGATAGATTCATATTTGAATAAAGTTTGATAGATTTGATATTGAATTATTATTTAATACTGTTATAAGTATAGAATACACTTATACATCAAAAAAAAAAAGATTTCTTCAATAATCTAAAGAAAAATTGATTTCAAAAATTTTCAAAGTTTGCTGAAAAGCTCATGCAATATAAAACAAAAGCGAATCAAATATTAATATATAATATCATGCACATACCGATGAATATAATGACATACTTTATTATAAATAATATATGAATCATGCTATTATGTGTTTTTCAAACATTTTTGATAAAGCTCGTTGAAAAGCTTTCAATTGAAAGTTTTGAGGGAAGAGCATTTAAAATTAGAGCTTTTTCATAAATTAAGTAGAAGGCCCCAAATCATTGTCTATTTAAATCAGTGAACAAACATTACCTCAAAGTTATTCTTATTGATTGAATAAATTCATTCAAATTTTGTAAAAAATGTCTGATAATCTAAGAATTACATAGAAACTTTAAACAAAAAGTGATATCACTTCCTTTTAATGCAAGTCTCGGTAAAAATATATAAAGAGCCACAAATCTATTTCATATAAAATCCTCTCAAAAAGCTGTTCTGATTTTCGCAAACCATAGTGCTACCACCTTAAATCACGCTACAATCAAATATTGAATTAATCAAATATAACACATACACATTTTTATTTATATAAACAATAACTTTTTTTTTAGGCTTCACCCGCGGCTTCCTTCAGCGCGCTCTCCAGCGCCTCCCTGTAGGGCGACTCCTTGTTGGCGCTCACGAACCTCTCCACCTCGCCGACCATCTTCTCGTCGATGATGAATATGCTCTGTATCTTCACAGCGTCGTCCAGCACGAGAAACGTCGCGAGCGAGAGGCAGCAGAAGCCGCCAGCCTGGAGGGTGCTGCCGAAGAACCTGAGTATCTGCGCGCTCTTCTCGGCAGGCTCGCAGTCACTCTTCTGCCTCTCGACGAGACTTATGGACTCCTCGAGCTTCATGTCACCGAATTTTCGGCTTTGCTGATCGTCGCCCAGAATCTGGCAGAAATCGAGGCCGATTTTAGCTGCGAACAAAAAGGCCCTCAAAAGGAAGCCTTCTTTCAAGGCGAAATTAATGACCTCTAACGGCTCTTTCACTTTTTGAGGGACTTATCGTCATCGGCGAAAATGACGAATTTTTCAAAAGGAATCGACGTGAAGCAAAGATGCTGAAGATTTCCTTTCAAAAGTGGAATAACCGCCGACCATTCCACATCACATGTCTTGAACATAGCGACACGAGTTTCGTTCGGCATCCTCGAGAGCGCAAAAGCGATGGCGACCGTTAAAATGTTTTTCTTTTTAATGCGCTTCATAAGGACATTTTCCTTCTCAATCGGAAAAGCTTTGATTATCGCCTCAGCGAGGATCTTCGGGTACTCGCTCGGGAACCTCTTCATGTAGTACTCGTTCAGGATGCGAAAATCATCAACTTCATTTTCAGATGTTATTTGGCCAACCAAATGAGCTAAGAAAAAGTGACCATAATTTCTAGAAAAACACAATAACATTTATGCAAAATATTGGTTTTAAATAAATGAATGCATGATAAAAAACAAAAAAAAATGCCAAGTTTGTGATATTTTATATAAATCTTATAAGAAAGAATATTTGAATATTCAAGAAAATCTGTAATGTCATCAGAACAATGATGATTGATCTCTGTCTTTTGTGAATTATCTGTAATAATCACATGAACTACTTTGGATTTGTTTATTTGCATGAATTATTTCTGGACTTGCTTTGCTTTCTTCCTTTTACTTTGTGTCAGATGGTTTACAAAAAAGCTTTGAGAAATAGCATTAACATATGCAGTAACTGATCTTGTGCGAATAATTGAGGCTAATGTTTCATTATTTCCATTTAACACTTACTCTTTCGGAAGGCAATCGAT
>JAPFFF010000407.1:0-23469 GCA_039105265.1 Tritrichomonas musculus | reverse complement strand
TGGACATTGGGGTGGGTACCTAAGACGTTTCATAGATGGTGGGCAGTAGTGAGAACCATCGTGGAGAAAATATATTTTTTTTTTTAATTTTTTTTTTTTTAACTAGTTCGTGTTGACGCGAGGGCTATTAGTGTAGCGTGGCCCCGCGGAAACCGACTAGTATATACTACTATAATATACTATCTTAAATTAAGTGTTCATTAGATTTTCATTGATTTATTGATGTTTTTATATAAAAGGCGAAATATTTGGCCATATATATGTTTATTTTTTTTTTTTTTTTTTTTTTTTTTTAAAAAAAGCATTGTTGTTCAATGATACACTCGTCAAAAGCAACTAAAAACTGCTTCAAGTAATTTTATACAGATATTATTACGACATATTATACAGTAAGTCTGAAAATTTTGAAATTAAATTGGCATCATATATTATTGCGAATGTTTTGTTTTTTTTTTTAAACATGAAAATTATATTTAAAATATGCTAAATTAACGTCAGTAAACCAGGGATGGTTATCGATTCGGCTATTTATCGGGTATCAGTAAATTTTTTTTTATCGATATTATCGATAAAAAAACTGCCAATAACAGATAAATATCGATAAATACGTTAAACCTAACCGCCGATAAATGGCCATTAAAAGAGTTTTTTTAAGTGATAAATCTCGATAATTTTTTTTAAAAATCGATAAATAAATAAATAATAATAATAATAAAAAGAAAAAAGAAAAATTATGAATATTAAAAAAATGTATTATATTTTTGATATTCTTTAATTTAAAGACTTTAATGAGTCCAAATTCAAGTAACCAGGCTCCTTAACTCTGTTTATTTAATATGATAAATGCATATAAATTAATTATATATCAACATTAATAGAAAAAAATTTAGTAAAAGTATTCATCATTAAAATCTATTGAATTTTCTTCAATTAAAATTGTTAATAAAAGAGATTTAATGAAATCATCTTTGAAATAATAGATACAATCTAGAAAATGCCTAGAAAATTCTCTTATGAACTCTATATTGTTACTGGTAATAATTGTTAAGAAAACTTTGAACATAAGTTCAATTGTTGAAAGTGAAACGCACTTTTGTTCATAACTGGCAAGAAGTTTTTTAATAACTTCTAAAATTCCCATATCATACAATTTATTAGAAATTTTATTCTCATTTTTTCTAAAGAAGAAACAGAGAATCCAAAAACAATCATTATAAATGAAACTTCCTTCATTAATGAGAGTTTGAATGAAATATTCATATGAATCTACTTTCTTTGAAATAATTATAAATTGTATAATAATATTAATGAGAATATCTGAAATGGCTGAACCACTTACAATGAGATTGTAAACAGGTACAAAGTCTATATCTTCAATGAATTTATTTCTAGATATAAATTTTAATAATATTAAAAGAATTTTCTTTTGATCATTTTCTGTATTAAATATTTTAATACCTATGCAGTTAAATTCTTTTTTATCTATTGGCTCCAATTGTGTATAATTTAACAAATAAAATTCTATTGCCATGCCATCTTTTAAATTATTGAAATAAGAAAGGTCAAATATTAATTTTGTGCTCCCTGTAAATTCAGTTTCTGAATCTTCAGTTATCAGATAAATGTCTTTAGTTGTGTCATCAGAAATGGCTTCTGGCTTGTAGTGGTACATAAAAAAATGAATTTACTTGGTTTTATAATTTTTGAATACATGAACTGTTTCGTTTTAAATATATTCAAAAAGTTGTTTAATAATTCAATTTTTGAAAATACTCAAATGGATAAAAATAACTATTATTTATAAAAATATAAACATAATTGAATTGTTAAATTAATAATGTTGATTTGGTAAGTGCGACTTTTGTGTGGCCAATATCAAAAACGCAAAAATTTAATCCAATTTAAATGTTAAAAATTCAAAGTCAATTGTGACAAATAACATTAGAATTTTTGTTGATTAAAAATAAATATAGTACAGTCAAAAATTGTGCCAATTAACATATTAATGAAACAGAACTGGGTTTTAAGTCCGAAATTTTTTCCATTCAAAAAGTTAAAAAAGTGTCCGAAAATTATCTAAAACATTTGGACCTTTTTTTTAACTTTTTGAAAGGAAGAATTTCGGATACACAAAGACTTGAAATGACATTTTATATCAATACCTCATTCATATCAAATGACGCCATTAGTACTTGTATAAATATATTATTTTGATGCTTATTGTAAAAATAAAAACCGAAAAATTCAATATAATTGTTATAAATTCCTATGCTTTTTCGATTGAAATTGGTATTGCATTAAACAAAATAAAGTCTTTTACTCTAATAAATATTGGATTATAGTAAAAATTTATAATAAAAATGATATAATTTCAATTTGTAGTTAAGGTAAATATACTGATTTTAAAAAAATTGAATGAAGATTTAAAACTTTTTCAAAAATCGGTATTGAAAAAGTTTTTTTCAAAAAAAATATTTTTGTATGCTGTTTATAATCATATCACTTCTTTAAATGTTTAAAACCATCGAAACTCATAAAGTTGGAGTCTTTCGTGATCATTTCTCCACTCCTGATATGATAAATGGTCCAGGGCATGAATTAGAAAAGCATCCTCAAGACATTTACTTTGATATTAATGATTGGGTCCAAAGCAAAGAATTCCCAATTATTTTTACATTAAAAGAAAATGTTTATCATTTTTATTGTTCAAAATGCAATCATTGGTACTCGTTGATGTTCACATTTGCCTATATAAAGTCGCACATTAAGTCAAAGCATTTGATAAAAACAAATGCTGTTCAAGAATTAAATGAAAATGAAGATTTAATGGAATCTTTAAATCCAGAAATTCCAATAGAAATTGACAAATTAATATCAGATAAATACAAAAGCATGATATTAAAAACAGGACGTCCTTTTGCAATGGTTGAAAATGCCGATATGAAAAGTGTTTTGAAATTTTTATATTTCATTTATGATATCAATAAATTATATTTCATTCATTGTTGTTAGTGGTGTGTTATCATTTATGATAGCAACACATGAAATCATCACCAAATGGTCATGTGGTGGAGATTATACATTAAAATACGCGCCACGAGACGTTTTACATGACATCGCTTCTTGATTGTCAGTTCGTCGTTTTCGTAATTAAAATCGCTTCAAATGTAAGTTCCATAGTGTATAGTGTGGTGTGCAACACCCACTACCATATCTAACTTTTATTCATTATTTAGCAAAAATTGAATAAAAAATGTATAAAAAAGTATTCAAAAAGTTAAAAAGTTTTCAAAAAGTGGTGTAGAAAAATATTATTCCCCGGAAAACCCCCTTACCATTTTAGTTTTTCAATGAGATAATTGAATGTAAAAAAGCCGCCGGTGAAAAAAGGCTAAAAAATAAGGTAAAAAAATGGTACGGGGGTATTACAGTGGTATGGTTTTTTTTTCAGTGGACTATATATTTGAAACACCCATTTAAGCAAAACGATGAAGTTATTCGTTATGATTATGTTTTCTTTTTTGTTCATCATTCAAAACGATTAATTTAAACTCAATTTGAATTTTAAAAAAATTTTAACTAAATGGCTCATATTGAACGTGTCGCTGTTCATCCAATAGTACTTCTTTCCATCGCAGATCATCATCACCGTGTTGCAAATAGTCAGAATCACCGTGTAATTGGTATTCTTCTTGGTGATATCTATAAGGGACAAGTTAATGTTTTACAATGTTTTGCAATTCCATTTGAAGAAGATGCAAACGATCCTTCAATTTGGTTTGTTGATACAAACTTTATTGATGATATGTATGAGCTCCATCGTAAAGTTACTTTGAAAGAATCAATTGTTGGTTGGTATTCATCTCAGACAACTGTTTGCAAAAATGATTTAGATATTCATCATATGATGCGACGATATAATCCAAATCCAGTTTTTATTACAACAGATGTTACAGCCAGTGATCCACACGAAATTCCTGTTTCAGCCTTTATTGGTGCTGAAAGAGTCAGACCAGATGGAAAGCCTATTGTAACATCATTTCAAAACGTTCCTACAATTGTTGATTTTCTTGAGGTTGAAGAGATTGGTGTTGAGCATCTTCTTCGTGATATTAAAGATGTTGATATGTCAGAAATTGGAACTACTTTAACAAACTCAGTTCATGGTTTAGCAGCTTTGGAACATCGTTTGAGGGGAATATCAGAATATCTCCAAAATGTTATTGATAAAAAATACCAAGTAGATAATGAAATCATTGGATTAACGCAGTCTATTTTCAATCTTCTTCCAAATTTAGGTCTTAAAGATACAGTTGATTCATTAGCAACAAAAAGTGACGATTCAACATTTATGATTTTCATATCTCAACTTTGCAGATCAGTTGTTGCTCTCCATGAGCTTGTAAACAGTCGCCATCCTCCACATCCAGACGAGAAAACAAAAGATGAAGATAAAAATGTAAAGAAAGATGAAAAGAAAGCAGAAGAGAAAAAGTAAGAATAAGTGATTTATTCATTTTATTTTATTTTATATACAATATTGTATATTCTTTATTTGATTTCGTTTTAATTAAATAATGATTTTTTTTTAAAATCAAAAGAGCTATAAATATTTTTATATTTTATAGATCAATAAACTTCAAACCAAATTTTTTTTTATGTTAAACCATCAATATTTTTATATCTAGATTGTCAGTTCAATATATCACTTAGTTGCTCATAAATTTATTTAAATTATTTATGTACATTCATTATACTAATGCTTTTTTTTTTTTTGATTATTATATATCTAAGTATGCTGAGAAAAAGGAAAAAACACCTCACTGATTTTCAATTATAAGATTTCAGAAACTTATTTATTAATAAACTGCATCTCAATGATATATATATATTTTTCAAAATAATATATATATTTCCTATATATATATATTTATAGGTAATTTTTCAATTGCTTTCAAAATATTTATTTTTATTCAATAAAATTGAATAAAATGTGATTCAAAAATTTTTTCTTTATTAAGTTTCAAATAAAAATATAAGATTATTTATTATGTTATTATATTTTTAAAATATAAATATATTAATAAGTATTAATTATATACAATATAATACATTATTATTTTTCAATTATGGAATTAAATTGATTTGATTTATTTATATAAAAAAAAAAATCTTTAATAATGTGCAATGAACAATTCATTGATAGATTCATATTTAAACTTTTTCACCGTCGGATAATATAAAATTTATTTAAGGTCGAAATTGATTAATTTCAATTAGTTCAATCAAATTTGATTTTCACAAATTTCCTAATTTAAAATTTTTAAGGCCCTCAAGAAAATTAACCTTTACGGCCATGACAATTTTCTATAAAACTTTCAATTTTATAAACCATTTTGAAAATGTCATTGGAACAAGATATTATAATTCTTAAAGATGAATACGCCCTCGATGACAGCAAAGACGATTATACATTTTTCAAACCGAAGAGACAAATCGACAAGGAATTAAAAGAAAGAGTGAAAGAACAATATAAAGTGTTTTTAAAAAGCATGAGCGATAAAATAAGAGTTTCAGGCTCAAATCCTGATTCAAGAATAAAGGCAATTATCGAACTTGTTGGACTGCATAAGGAAGAAGAAGAAATTGTTGAAGAACAAGATTTTGATGATGACAGTATTGAACTTCTTCAAGATTTTGGAAAATCTTCAGCAGATAGAATGAAGGAAATAGCAGAATCTAGAAAAAAACAAGAACAAGAAGATCGTCAAAGACAATATGATTTATTTCATACTCATTCGCAACAGCAAGAACGCACAGATCAGCAATCTGATCATAGCCGTGGAAGAGGTTATCAAGGAAATCGAAATCAAAGGTCAGATAATCGAAATAATAATAATAACTTTGATAATAATAATCATAATAATCGCAATATCAATAATAATCGTAATAACTATAAACAAAACCCGAAACGAACAAACTCAGGACCGCAGCAAAGTCCTAATCAACAAAATCCTCATCAACAAAATCGACCAACTAGATTTCGAAGCTCAGACAACTCTCAAACAGAACGTCAAAGAGGCCCAACACCTAATTATAAAAATTTACATAATAATGAAAATCAGAATGAAAAAAATACTGACAATCAAGGTGAATCTGTTAACGAAGATAATGAAAATCCTCAATTTCAAAGAGGACGTGGACGTCGGAGAGGCCAAGGCCGTGGTCGAGGGAGATATGAAAGAGGCAGAAGAGGAGGACGAGCTCCTTTAGGCCCAAGAATATCTGTCATTGAATCAAATGATAGAACTTCAAATCAAACAGATCAGAATAATACTGATAATATACAAGCAACCGATAACCAACATGGAAGGCAACAAAATCCAAATTATAGAAGACCAAATAATAATGATATTCGCGGTAAACGTAATAATCGTAGTAATCGTGGTAATGATCGCGGTAATCGTGGTAGGCGCCAACAACCTCGACCAAATCAAGAAATGATCCAACAACCTCAATCTAATCCAATTCCACCTGAGGAAATTACTTATAAAGAAGAGTCTACTATTGAAATAACTCCACAGCTCAAGCATACACTCATGATAATGGATAACCAAATAACTCCAGAAACATCTGAACAAGAAATTCTTAATATTAAATGGTTCCATCTTGAAAAACTTCTCAACCCAATTAATGAAGAAAATTTAGAACCTGGAACTTTGATGAATGCTCCTTATTTGCTTGTTGAATTTCTTATTGAATCTTTTGCTATCGATCAACCAGAACAGTTTCATTGTATTGAACACAAAAACTTTGAGAATAAACAACTAATGCACCTAAATATGCCATTCCCAATGCCATTAACATTTCAAACGGAAGGTGATAAGATCCAAGTTGGATTTTTCAATAGTTCTAACTTCTCATCAGAAGAAATGAACGAACTTTGTTCCACAGTACTTACAACATTATCACAACGCTCTATGCTTGTTTTTACAATCAGTGAAGTTGATAGGGAAGTGTTTTCATTTTCTTATCTTGAAAATTTATCAAAAGAATTAGATTTCATATACTTGCGCAGTATTCCCGAAGAAAATGATGAAATGGAAACTATAAGTTTCACTATTAAAATAATGAAATATAATTGGTCTCTTGAAAAAGAAACGGCTATACAAAACAGAATTGCTGAAATGTTCAATGATGCATCAATCTTTGAGTGCAAAAAATGCGGATGCACGTACTCACCTTCTGACGGCTCAAAGTGCTATAAAACGATACACAGTGGTAAAAGAATCCCATTCCCAGATACTCATGAAATGGAATTATATGACGAAGCTGAAGATGGGCAACCAGTTTTATTATACTGCTACACTTGCTGTGGCGAAGTGGAAGCAGATGCTCCTGGTTGTGTAGCAACAGAAGAGGAAAATGGAAGTCATGAACCTTTCGAAGAAACTAATTCTAGAATGTCAATAGAGACTTTGCCTATTTATTCATAAATATTTAAAAGTCAATAAAATTGATTAGAGTTTTTAATTTGCATAAATTTGTGAGTCACAAATTTTGACTTTTTTTAAAATTGAAATAATAATCACCAAATTTGATAAGAAAACCATAGGATAAAAAACATTAATATATGAAAAAGACAAAAAAGGTTGTGCTCAAAAACATATTACTTATTCCTTACTTCCTATAAAGCTTTTAAATTTACAATATGGATTTTATAAAATATCATTTTATTAATTCGTTATATATCTTAATATTCGTTTTCGCGAGGCCATTTATAACAAACACTTAACAAAAAACAACGCTGTTGCTTTATTCAATTTTTAATGCTGATAATAATAAATAACTATCAATAAACAAATATTAATAAATTTCAACACATTTAAAAATGTGTATAAATCTATTGAAACGAAATGAATGTTACAAGAGAATTAATTAAACATTGAAAGTCCGAAATATGATTTGAAAAAAAATTTAATAATCGAGGATAATCTTATATTTTAGGTTTATATTGTTGTATCATAAAGTACTATTGCATCACCATCAATATAAAAATGTGAATAAGCATTTTTAAAGAAAAAGCATAAAAATAAAATCAATTTTGATTACTTTCATAAAAAACGGTTCTTATCAAACAGTTTTTTTTAAAGGTCAAAAACTATTTAGTTTTGGTCAAAAAGTCTCTCATTCAATACTTAATTGAAGCTCCCAAAAAAGCGAGTAATTTTCTGAGGATTGAATTATAACTTTTTTACCATTACTTATATATGCAACGCCAATCAGCCCATGTCCTTGTTGATGTAATTCTTTCTTTATACCCAGAGAATACATTTCAGCGAAATCCTGACATGTATAATCAGACCATGAACCTTATAATTCATTTTATCAAAAATCCATCAAAGTTCCAAGAATGCGTACAAACTTCTATTGCTCTTACAGGGACTTCACAACCAATAGAACGCCTTCACGACATTTTAACTGTAGGAAACGAGCCAATCCCATTTACAAATGGTGATGTTGACGATACAAAAGATGATAGCATACGCAAAAAAAGTCGAACTTGGACTACATACGAAGACAACAGACTTATTGCAGGAATTTACCGTTTTGGAATAGATAATTGGACCTCCATATCACGATTTGTTGGTAACGGAAGAACAAGATCGCAATGCTCACAAAGGTGGCAGAGGGGTCTCGATCCGCATCTTTCTAAAGACCAATGGTCTGTTGCGGAAGAAGCTTTCTTACTTCAACTAGTTCAATATTACGGCGAAAAAAGTTGGACTCAAATTGCAGGGAAAATGGGAAATAGAAGTGATGTACAATGCCGATACAGATATAAACAAATGCAAAAGGACAGATCACTTCATGTTAGACCGATGGCAGCTCCTAATTCATTACCATATGGCTCTGGTGTTAGAAAAACTCATTCTAGTTACTTGCCACATATAATGCCAGCTCAACCACAACAAATTCAACAACTTCAACAACAACAGCAACAGCAACAATTAAATCTTTTGATGCATCAGAATCAAGGACAACACCAAAGTCCGGTTCAAAGCCCTCGATTAAGAAATGTTCAACCTCAAATATTCGCTGATGATTTATATTTGAATACTCAAAGACAATCTATGGGCAATTTGCGATCATCACAAAGTGTTCCATCAATTCAATTTCCACCATTTCCACAATTTGAGCAGCAAAATCAAGCAAATAACTTTAGACCAACTCCCTCTGAGAATAATCAGTTTAACCAAATGAGCGAAAACCAAATGCCGCCAATGCCTCAATCATTACAAGCACAATACCAACAAATGCAGTTAATGCAACAAAATCAGCAAATGCCACCATTACCAAGACAAAGAGCTCAACCTCCAATTCCTCCTCCCCCAGCTCCGTCTCCAAACTTAAACTCAGGAAGACCACTTAATTCCGATCTTTTTGATTCATTTAACGACTCATTTTTTGATGATAACGATTTTGATGCAACATCTCAAGTTCAACAGCCACCAAAATTTCCATCTCAATCTTCACCGCAAATGCAAAATCAAATGCAGCCGCAACCACAAATTCCTCCACAGTCTCAATTTCAAAATCAGCCTCAAGAACAGATGCAAGTTCCTCAATTGCTACCAAATCAAGTGGCTGAATCTCAAGCACAGCGTCAGCAGCAAAATCTATTTTCAAGTAATAATGATAATAACAATAATAACAATGATAATAATGGGCTAAATACTGATGACTCAGTTACTTTCTCACTACCCACATTTGATTCAGATGTGTTTTCTTTATTTTAATTTCTCCGAATTTGCTTTATAATTTTTGTTTGAATGAACTTTATTTATTTTTTATAATCTATTATGTTTTTTTTTTTATGATATTAAAACAGTACTGATAAGGTAATCTATTAACATTTTATAAAATAATTCATGGAATCGTAAAATTTTGGATGTATTTAAATAATACATAAAAGAATTCAGGAAGTGACTTAGTAACAAAATCTCGTAAAAACATATGCCTAGCTAATTTTTTTTGTGAAATTAGTTTTTGATTCGAATTACAACAAATTTTACAAAGTCTTAATGCACATGAAAAATCGGTGTCCTTCCTCCACGACCAAAAGTTGAACCATGCTTATCAAGAGTTGATTTTGGAGCTATATACTCACCTGTTCTGTCTTTCCGTGGATCTTTATATCTATGACCAATGGTCCATTTGGGAGATGATTCCCTTGCCTGCATGTGCCTTGGCTTATAACAAGCTGGCCCAGGCGATTCAATTGTTCCCCATAACTGTCGTGGCCCACCAGTTCGAATACTAACACGGGGTGACTCTGTTCCAACAGCTCGAGCAGATTTTGGGGTTATACTATAGTCAGCTGGACCAGGGGTTCTATGAATTTTAACTCGCTTTCTTCCTTTTTTAAAAACAACTTTTCGCGCATCTTGACCAAAAGGAGGTGGGACATAATTTGGGCCTGGAGCAACCCATGGATTTGGAGGGTCACATTTACCTGATACTGATATTTTTGGGCCTTCACCAATGGTTGTTGGTAAATTAACAAGATAAGGGTCTACAGTTGATTGAGGTATTGGAAATCGACTTCTAATTGAAAATTTAAGTCCATCACCAAAGCGGTCACGATCAACATAATCTGCTGGTGATGGACCTGGAGTACGATCTCCAACGATTTGTACATTAAATTCAGCTTCCATTTTTTTTATATTTTATGGTTTTTAAACGTATAATTTTGAAAAAATTCAATTGAATTCTATATAAAATTTGAATAGGCTTTAAAAAAATTGAAAAACATTTCAATTTCAATTGAAAACATTTTATTGAATATATTTGGCATCATGATATAAATATCCTAAAATGTTCTATCAACCCCTCAGATATGATGATAAAATTATTTCAAAGTACTGTTTCTTCAATAAAATACCTGTAATTGAAAGCTTTTTTCATATTCCAAAAAGTTTTTTGGAGAAACAACTTGGACAAATTTTCTTTCAACTCCCAAAAAATATTACCATATACATAAAAGGATTTAATGAGAAATTCAAATGCAATTTTTTTCTTGCAAAAGCCGCATTCCCCAACTATTTTGAAAATAATATTGAAACACTTTTATCAACAAGGACGGATCAAAGATTTCGAAATAAATTAATAAACGAGTATCCATCTTTAAACAACATTGCTCATCTTATTAAAAAAAAAGAAGAGCTTAATTTCGAAAAATTATCTTTTGAGGATTCTACTCAAGAAAACTTTTTTTTATTTCAGCATCCAAATGCTGATCGGAGTGAAAAAAGGAAAAATATGGTAATACACGAACTTAATAAAGTATCAATAGAAATTCAGAGAATAAACGAAAAACTTAATTTTAGTATACTATATGTACCAGCAATTAATTTATTAAATGTTGATATAATTAGAAGATTTCTTTGCAATCCTATAAAGATACAGGTCGAAGTTCCACCTCCAGTACCAATCAATTCGAATTTCTATGAAAATCTATTTAATCAAAATTTTTGTATCAATATTAATGACGGAATAAATAATGGAAATGTTTTTGTTAGCCCAATCATGGGATCTTTTTTTTCTAGCGTTATTGCTAGCCAAACTAACAATTTTTTAAAAATTAAAGTGTCCAACGCTATTGAAATAAAAAACATATTAATCAATTTGTTTAACTCAAATACAAAAATAAGATTAAAATATTCACAATATCAACTTCTTCAAGAAATTACCAAAAAATTTGATTCAATTTATTTAAAAAAATGTATAGAATGCTTTAAAAGCAATATAAATAATCTAAACGATGCATTTGAGCAATGTGATACTTTTATTGAATTACAGGAAAAAATATTTGATCTTAACGAGGAGAATTTTCAAGAAACTTACCTATTTATTCAAGATCAAATTCAAAATTCAGATTTAAAACCTGATGTAGCTTTTCAAATCGAACTTGCTTCAGCTTTAAGACCAAAATATAATAAACTATTCAACCAATTATATGTAAATATTAAAACTTACATTGATCCAAAATTTCCTTGTGAAATATATCAATTTGATTTATCTGAAACCGAAATGATCTTAATTAATGATGATTCTTCAGCACTATTAGAGCTTTTATCAAAGAATCCTAATTTTGATTTAAATCAAAATATAAACTGTCATTGCTCTTTTTGTAAAAACGCATCTTTGATTGCAGCATCTTGTTTTTATGGAGCAGCCAGCTGCTTTAAATTTTTACAATCAAATGGAGCCAAAATAGAAGTAGAATACTTAATGGAATTTGCAATTGCAGGCGGAAATATTGAAATAATTCATCTTTTAGATATTCAAAAAGAAGAAATTATTATAGGAGTTTGCTCAACAGCAGCAAGATTCCATCGAAACACAATTTTAGAATGGCTAATTGAACAAGAAATAGACGACTCACCATTCTTGGAATCGGCTTCAATTCATAGTAATTTCAAAGCTGCCAGAATTTATTTTGATTTAAAATTTAAATCTTTTATTGATAATAATAGTAATTTTTCAAATCAGAATCAAAGAATATCTTTAATTGATAATGAAATTAATGAATCACTACAAAAATCTTTGAAACATAATTGTTTAACTTATTTTCGCTTTCTTTTGAATTTTCCTGGAGCAAATATAGATCATAATTTACTGATTCCAGCAATTCAAAGCGGAAGCATTCAAATATTAGATTTGATCATTAGTTTTGGAGACAATATTTTTAAGAATAGTTATCAAAATATAAGCGAAGAAATAATATTAACTGCAATAAGAACAGGCCAAATTGCTTTTATTGATAAATTATTTAAATTGAAAGAGTTGAGACTTATTGTTGAAAGGAGAATTTTAAGCAGAGATGAATTTGCACAAGAAATATTACGGACAAGAAATAAACAAATTATTCAAAAATTTATTTCTTTTGGAAATATTTTCCACTATCCTTTTTCAATAGAAAGCATAATTTCCAGATTAGTTGAAGAAAATGATATTGAATTAATTGAAAAAATAGTTGATAAAAATTACTTCCAATGCAGGAAAGATTGGTCTCCATTTCCTTCAGCTAAGTCTTTTGAAATGGTTCGTTATTTACTTGATTGCAAATCGGACTTTAATTTTTGCAATGTTGAAGGTGACACTTGTTTATCCAATGCTATTAAAAATAATGATAAGAAAATAATTCAACTTTTAATAACAAATGGAGCAAATATCAGAACATCAGATTTTGAAAGAGCAAATCAGGAAATTAAAGATATATTATTATTATTTTACAATAAAGATAAAATGAACTAATTTATCATATAAATAACCTAAAATTGTGTTTTAAAAACTTGAAAATTACTGCTTAGTATAACTTTTATTAATGATTTTTAATATTTAAAAACTCAGATATTAAAATAATCGGTTTTTAATGCACCACATTAAATTAATATTACATTAATATAATAAGAGATGAATATTCTTATTTCTCGAATAAACAAGCTTCTGATATTATTATTATTTTTCTTTTATTTTTAGTTTAATGATTTTTTTTTTAAAACATGATAAGATATTTTTATATGAAGAATATTATAATAATTTACCATAAACTCATATAATCCAATATGATATATGATATGAAAAAAAATTGTTATTTAAAAACGAAATTATGAGTATATTTGGCTGTCATCATAAAATAAAATCATGTCAAATAGAAAAGGATTTTTACGAAATCTTCCAAACATTAAACCAGAAGTTCAGCCAGAATTCTCAGAACCATCAACAGAAGATCTCGGAACTACAGGTTTGCCTGCAGTAAAATTATCTGACATAGAATTAGGTGATTCACTTGGACGTGGTGCATCGGGATCAGTGGAAGTCGCAAAACTTAAGACTACAAATAATACATACGCACTTAAGAAAATTCAATATCGCGAAAGCAAAGAAAATATTAAGCAAGTTGTTAATGAACTTCACTTATTAAACAAACTTCATCACCCTAACATCGTTCAATTTTATACTGCTTTTTATTCAGGGGGCTTTGTATACATTTTAATGGAATTAATTCAAGGAGGCTCATTAAACGACTTACTACAGATTTCACCACAAGTCCCAGAAGATGCCCTTGGTGGTCTTGCTTATCAATGCTTACAAGGATTATTCCATTTGAGAAAGAATCATATTATTCATAGAGATTTAAAGCCTTCAAACATTTTGATTACACAAAAAGGTGAAGTTAAAATTGCCGATTTTGGTATGTCAAAGCAACTTGAACAATCAACCGATAAAGTTCAATCATTTCTTGGAACTATGTGTTACATGTCTCCCGAAAGATTGAGAGAAGAAAAATATGGCTTCTTAAGTGACATTTGGAGCTTTGGAATAATAATTTACCAATGCGCAGCTGGCAAATACCCATTGATCGATATTAAAAATCCAAAGAATACAAATGTATGGTCACTTATCGGACAACTCACAAACGATGTCACTGTGCAATTACCACCTCAGTACAGCCCCGAGATTGTTGATTTTATTTCGGGATGTTTAAGAATAGATCCACAAGAAAGAACAGCAGTTGATATCTTATTGAATCATCCTTGGGTTCAGAAATACACCAAACCTGAAGATCAAGAACCTTTTATCAAATGGAGTGGAGTGATACAAGCCAAAATTGCAGAAAAGAAAAAAGAAACATTAGATTCTTTAAAAGATTTCAAATAAATTCTGCTAAAAATTGTTCAATTATTAAAATGAAAGAGCATATTTCTTAGTAAATATATCTTGGTCATTTATTTTTTTTTTCAAATTAATCTTTTTTCTTTTTTTTTTAAACTCACAAGCAATGAAATATAACAATTAATGGATATATCAACAAATTCCTTTTAATTATTTACAAACTGATAACGATTTAAAAAAATAAACATATTATGTGAATCCAAAAGAAAACCCTGGGATCTCTAAATTGTTGTTTGAAATATCTCGTGACGTTACTAAAGAATCAACGGGTGGTTCATATTCATCATCATCTGCACCAAAGCAATTTTCATTTAGATGAGCAGGCTGATTTTTTTTAGCCAGAACATCATCCCATTTGAGCTTACTAAAAAAGGGATCAGCTTTTATTTCTTCAAAAGTAGGTCTATTAGCAGGGTTTTTATTTAGAAACTTTTTAATTAAATTTGAAGCTTGGCGGTGCATGAACTTTGAAAACTTTACCTCTTTATTTATAATATTATTAAAAAGTTCTTCCTGATTTTCGGCATAAAATGGAGTTTCGCCATTTAAAATTTCATAAAAAACAACACCTAGTGACCAAATATCAACTTTATAATCATACTCAAGATGCTGAATAATCTCTGGCGCCATATATTCAAAAGTTCCGCAAAATGTTGCTGCTAATCCATCCGAATCGCTTACATTTTTGGATAACCCAAAATCTGTAATTTTAATATGGCCTGAATTGTCAAGCAAAATGTTTGATGGCTTTAAATCACGATATATGACATTATTTTTATGAAGATGCTCTAGTGCACATATGATTTCTGCAATATATAATCTTGTATCATCGATAGGGATGATAGGAAATTGTCTTAAGTAATGTAAAAGTTCCCCACCTTCAGCATACTCCATTCCTAAATAGAATTTGTGAGGATTTTGAAAAGCAAAACAAAGTTTAATTATAAAAGGATTATTTTGAATTAAAGTCAGGCTTCGTTCAGCAGTTATTGTACTAACTGAATTTTCTTCAATTAACTTCTTTTTACGAATTGTTTTTATAGCGTATAATGTATTATTATCTTTCTTTCGTACCTTTAAAACTTTTCCAAAAAAACCTTTTCCTAAAACACATATAATTTCAAAGTCTTCCATAGATAATCCTAAGTTTTTACAATTGCTTAAAGCGCAAAAGCAAGGTACAACATCATTTCTAGATCCCATCAAAACATAAGGACCTTTTTCTGTTTCGATTGTCATTTCAAAATATTTTCCTTTGTCAATAAGATTGATGACAGTTGATTTTTCAATTCTGATCTCTTTTGTAGCATCTTTTAAAGACGAAGTTGAAGATATTTTAAGAGTTTTTCCAAAGAGCCAATAATAGCGATCTTGTGCAAAATGAAGCTTATTACGATGCTTTAGTTTCCCTGAAATTGTTGGTTCTTCGTCTGATGTTTCATTCATTCGCTCTAAAAAGATTTCTGAACTTTACAATCTTTTAAATTCTTTTTAATTAATCTTTCATTCAAATAAGATTATAATAAAATAATATTTTTGTTGGAATAATTAATATTTGAGTTTTATAATATTTTTTTTTTTTTTTTTTTTTTTTTTTAAATTAAGAGTTGAGTGGCTATATACTTTGTTTTTTTATTTGCACCTCCTATTCAAAATAAACTATATTTTCTTCATTAATAAATAGGTTTCAAAAAAAATGTATGCATAATTTAAATAATTTATATAATGTAGTATATTATTTATAATTTTAAAATTAATATAAATGGGTGGTTATCAATATAATGCAATTTTAATTTAAATGGAAGGTGCAAATAAAAAAACAAGGTTTACGATTTATTTAAATATTTGAAAGGATTTTCGAATTTTTCTTTACAAAAATTTTTTTTTCAATGAACTTTACTAAAAATATATTTACAAATATATTTAGATTTTTATCTTAAAACACATATTAAAGCATTTAATAAGCTTAAAAACATTTTAAAATAAAATTATATCATTGTTAAATCGTATGGATAATTATGGAAAAAAAACTGGTTCGATTTGAAACAATGAAAATCTCATCAATTAACTCATATTGGATAAAGTCCATATGCGCTTTTTGAAAATCTAATATCCATATGAGTTTTCCGGAATTTTTCTAAATTGCAATTATAACGAATAAGATTTTAAACTTTTTTAGATTCTTTTCAAATACTAATCCCAAAGGTCAAATATTAAAGAAAAATAAAGCGGTTATATTTTATAAACGAATGTTTGCCCCACAGCATCCAGGAGCGCCATCGAATCAGCCTTATTGCGCCGCTCCTAATCCATTTAATTGCAATTACTTTTCGCCTGATATGCAGCCACAAGCAGGAATGGAAATGGAACCAGAAGAAGGATACTTGCCACCTGATCCAGCTTTATACAATTTTTATTCTCCAGAACAGCAATTCATGCAAATGCCTCAACAACCACAGCCTCCACCTTTTACTTTTCTTCGAAGAATTAATAAAATGAATTGGGATTTAATCGCAAATGTTGATGTTGGAACTATTGCAAGAACTGGAGATACAGCGTCAATAGAATATTTAATGCAACCTATTGCATTCGCAAATATTACACAAGAAGATATGAAACAATTCGGATCACGGTCAGCATTACACGCTTTTCTAATTCTTCAAATGGCTGTTGAAATTCTTCTTTCAAAGCTAAATACTTCAGCTGCACTGCAACAACCACCGGCACAACCACAACCACCACAAACCCAATCTACATCACAAGCTGCTCAATACGAAGCTCGAATCAGTCTTCTTAATAAAGATATTAGAGCAAGAGACATGATAATATCGGACTTAACTGAAAAATTAAAATTTGCTGAACGAACTAAGGAAGAAGCCTATAAACAATTACGTTCAAAAGCCAAAAATCCTCAATTGGATAGCTTTATTGACAGCCAAATACCAACCAAAGAAAAAGTCAAAGCATCAACGATTATTGACAGTAACAACGAAACCGGTGCTATTCATTATGATACAGAATACTATGAATATATACAACAAAAACCCATAATAAAATTTAAGCGTAAATCACATCATTCTTCTTCAAAGGCATCAGATAGTAGATCACATCATAGCAGAAGAAGCGAATCTGAAACTAAAAAAAGAAAAAGAAAATCAGAAAATGATTATAGTTCAGAATCGTCATGACATTATTTATTATTTATTCACTGTTACTATAAAATTGTTATTAATAAATTGTAAAAAGACAAAAATATTTAATATAATATAAGTATATATAAATAATATTCAAAATAAAAATTTCAGGTTTTTGGTTTCAATGATGGCAATTGCCTTTGTGAAAATGAATGATCATTAAATAATAAAAAAAGTGAGTCAATTTTCCCACCCACTGTTGATGCGTAACATTTAATCCCTAAAAGGGGTTTATCATATTTTGAAAGAGCAGAAACGATTGGTTTTGCAGGACTATGATCTACATAATAAGTTCTTCCGTTTGACGCAATAACATATCTTGAGTCATCAACAGCACTAAATCCACATATATCAGTAAAGTCAGAAGGAATTTTTTTAATGTTATCTTTGCTTTGAACATACCAAATTGATTTATGCATAACAATAAAAATTCCTTTGGATGCAGAATCATAAAATCTTGGTTTTAATTGAAGTTCAATATTATCAATTAATTTTCCAGTTTTATCAAATGTTGTAATACATTTTTGACAAATAACGTATAAAATTTCATTTGATGCTAGAATGGCGAAAGGATTATCAACATCAATAATGAACTGCGCATCAACCTTTAGAGTGCCATGATAATGTAGAACAACAACTTCGTTTTTAAATGTTAGCATATATGTTCGTCTATCATTAACACATAATCCAACAACTCTTTGTGGGATTTGTGCCATTAAGGAACTATCAGCAAACAAGTAAACATCAACAGATGTTGGCTTTGCAAGTGAAAGGATACCTTGTTTACTTAGGGTCGCTGTCATAGAACCTGGAAATGTAGGAAGCTTTATCCATTGAATTGAATTAGAACTTATTTTTGCAATAGAATTTCCCCATTGAACCAAAAAACAGTCATTTTCTACGCTAGTTACTTTTGTTACAGGTACTCTGAAAGGCCACATTGAAAGGAGTTGCGATTTTTCTTTTAATGATAATAAAAGAAAAGACCCTCCAATAAAACCTGCAGCTAAATAATTTTCAGATAATGCTAAACTAATACATAATGAGGATTCAAATGAGAAAGTATATTCATCACCACTGTATTGCTGAACTTTGATTGGATTATCAGCACTAGCAACCACATATAATCTGGAATTAATCGAAACAGCTGATATAGGAGTATCCCAATTAAACTCTGTAACTGGTAATATTGATGGGTTTTTTAAATGTGATTTTAATATATGTATTGTTCCTGCAGTAGCAGCAATAAAAAAGTCATATTGGCCTACACGGACAGAATCAGATGAAACAATTTTATGTGGTGGTGTCCATTTCCCACCAGATTTTGAAGTAACACTTGTTTCATCTATTTTTACAGCAGTAGGATTTGGTTGAGGAGCTTGATAAAGTGGAGCTGGAATCACTTTTGGAAAACCACCATATACAAAAAAACTTGCCCATGATGATAAAGGAAATTGAACTCCAATATTAAGTTTATCATTAATTAATCCATTCATTGTTAAATAAACATATTTCTCTCCATTATATTCAACTCGAAGAGGCGGTGAAGAAAGCTCTCTCAATTTTTCAATTTTGTCGTCATAAATTTTTATTAATAATCCATCTGAATCAGAAAGTATTGTTGATTCACCTAAATAAGTAGAACAACAATAAGCATCTTTTTCTAATGTACCAATTTTTTTTAAAGATTGAATTGAATACAATTCTCTATCATGTAGAAAGTAATATGGCGATAAAAAGATTGAATTTGGGTTAATTTGCATAGAAAAAGGACCATTAATAATGCGCCTACTTGGAAAAAGCATAATCCATGATGTAATTTGACATGTATCGCCTGCATAATGATACACAAGAAATCCTGCTGAATTTTCTGAAATTAAATGCTGACCATGAAATTGATGATAAGGCTCCATATGAGCAACTCGTATCATTGTTTTGGGTGGCCAACTAGACTGAACTAATTCAGTTTTCTTTTTGGAGATGAGAGCAGAAACCCCATTTTCAAATAGAACATAACAATGCAATGGTGCATCAAGAAGGATTGTATAACATAAAGTTAATGGCTGTTTTAAATCAATATATGCTGCTTTTTCAATTTGTTTTTGCTTCATTAGAATAAGATGCGCCATTTGATCTTCTGTAACAACAATCCCTCTAAAACTATTTTGCCTATTCATAATAGGTATTAATGTACGCGCTATTGTCTGTTTAAATGATACACGAGTAATTTCATCTAAAGAATTAAAATCATAAAAAGTAATTTGCTCGTTTTTGGTATGTATCAAAAGTGATGTCCCTTCATGAAAACCATGATTCAATTCACCAAAGGTATCAAACGCTTGAAGTTTTCTCATCTTCTCATGAAAGATGAGCTTGAAAAATCAATATTTTTTTTTCAAACGTGCTTTTGTGACCGTTTAATTTGAAAAATGGATGAAGAAGCAGCATCTGATCATGCATTTCTTCAGAGTCCAGATTTTAAAAGAATGTTACAGTGCGAAGAGCTAGTTGATTCTCTTTCTGATGAAAATTTTGAAATTATTATGAAATCGTGTATCGACTTTCTCAATAGTTCATCTATTCACATTTTTGCTAGAACTCTTCTTAGTAAAATATATACAAATACAAACAAAATTGATTTTTACCTCAACTTTCTCAAAAAACATGATGAAGTCCAAAGAAAAAACAATTCTCAGGTTATTCTTATACCATCATTCGTAAAAGCGCTTTTTCATCAACAGATTAGTCCAAATTTATCAACCATAGGCCTCGTGGATCAGTGCTGTCCTCAATTTGTTATTCAAAAACTACTAAATTTAAAAATAATTGACCAGAAACAGCTTGAATCTAATGATAAATGCTTAACAGATTTATATGGACACAAATATGATGCGATATATTTTATGCATCTTCTTGATTTAAAAAACGATAGCGAAAACAAACAAATACAGCTTGAATTCAATCAGATATGCATGTCGAATGATTTTATACGCCGAAATTTTTCTGCACTTTCTAAAAACAATTTCGAATTACATAAAAAATTAACTACTTCTGGCGAAAATCCAGATCCATTGTCACATATTCTCCGAACAGATAATTTAGAAAAGTTTCAAAAATATCTCAGCAAAAATTCGATCAAACTCGACTCAAAAATATCCTCATCAATATATGAATCAAACAAACTTGTTCGAAATTGCCAACTTATTGAATTTTGCGCTTTTTTTGGATCATTTAATTGCTTTAATTTCCTTTTGAATAATGGCGTGAAACCAACAGAAAAACTTCCTCATTTTGCTATTGCTGGTGGAGATCAGAGAATAATTGAACTTATAGATAGTCTTCCAAATGTATCATTTCGAGGCTCTCTTCCATATTCTATAGCTTTCCATCGGTATAACCTATTCAAGTGGCTATTTGAAGCCAAACATGAAACAATAGACAGTGCTTCACTTTCAACGAACTGTATATTTTATTGCAGTTTTAAAGAAATGCGTGAGTTACTCATCAAAGGCTGTAATCCTTCATTCTTTTTAGAATCAGCTGCTCAATTCAATTTTATTGAAGTTGTTAAAATGTTTCTACAAATGAGCCAAATTCAACCTGATATTGTAATGAATGGATGCACACCTCTTATTTATGCTTCAATGAACAATAATTTTGAAATGGCAAGAATTTTAATCGAACTTGGAAACGCTGATATAAACTTTGCTGATTCAAAAGGTTATACATCACTTCATTATGCTTGTAAAAATGGAAATATTGGCCTAACTCGTTATTTATTAGAAAAATCTGAAATTTATCCAGATGAAAAGGCGGACACATTTAATTACACTCCACTTGCTTTAGCTTGCATTTACAATCATTTTGATATCGTTGACATATTTTTGGAAAGAGAAGATATTAACTTCAAAGCTGCTTTGATCTCTATTAAAAATTCCGGAATAGGAAGCATTAGTTATATTGTTCAAAAATTAGAACTTGATGAAAATAGTATTAATTTTGACGATTCTGAAGATGACTTATAATAAATGTTAAGATGAATAATATGAATAATATGAATTATTAATTTATTTTTGATTAATTTATTTTTTTAACAGCACTATGCTGATTTAAATATAAATCAGCATATGCGCCTTTCTTTAAGCATTGCTAATGAATGATTATTTATAAAAAATCATTATTCATTTATTAGTTAACCTCAGAATAATAAAAAAAACGAATAAATGAAATTTTAATATGTAAACTTGTCAATTTAAATTTGTTCAGCCAAATAGTAGATCTTTTTCCAAAATGTGCTTCATATGAATATATTCATAATACGTAGTTTATATTTACGAAAAATATTATTATCTTGCATAACAATGAATTTTAATTTTTTTATAAAGAAATTTGTTTAGTAAGATTTGTTGTTGTTGTTTGTGAAAGTAGTTATGTATTTTTATTTTTTGCCTGCAGTTGTCTTGCCAGCTGATGGAGAATCTTTTCTCTTTGATCCTGGTGATGATGATCTTGAGGGGGAGCGTGAGCGATCTGAGGAGTGGATTTGGGCATAATCTTGAACTGACTTCTTCTTTGAAACTGGCTTTGTTTCTTTAGCCTTATCCTTTGAGAAAATAAAGTAAAGAATTCCTCCAACAACACCAACAAAGAAGACATAAAGGACTGCTGAAGCGATTTGGTCATGAAGATTAACTTCTTCATAAAATTCAACAGATTCGTTGAAGAGAAGGATTGAAAGATTAACACCTTGTTCGTTTGTAAGCTTTCCCCAAAGTTCAAGGTTGCCATGACCTGGTTCAAGTTGGGAAACTAATTCGCATTGGAAGAGGAAAGATGGTTGATCTTCGTTTGAGAGTCTGCCACTCATTCCATAAGATGTAACGTTGACTCTGTAATCGGATCCACCTTCTTCAGGTGTAACATAACCAAAAACATTTTGAAGACCATAAGTTTCTTCTCCAGTTACGGCGAAGGAACTGATGAAACGGATGAATCGTTGAAGTGGGATTTTATTTTCGGGATAATCAATTAGTATACCACGACCATCGATTTTTGATTTCGGGGCGAATGGAAGGAACTCACCGAGAGTTCCAATGATTCCATCTTTTTCTTCTGATAAAACGAGTGCGAGGATGAAATAAAAGAACATTTACTGTTTTTTTTGGTAACTTAACAGTTAGGCCATGTAAAAACTTTTTGAATAAAAATTAATTTTTTTTTGAGAAGAGTTAAAATGCAATAAATTCTAAAATCAATTTTTAAGTTTTAATCTATATTTCTATGATTAGTAAATATACTTTATTTAGAATTTTTTCATGTTCAGTACAAATAGTTATCACTAATACTGTATTAGAAACATTATTAGAGGAATTAAAAATAAAATTCAATAAAAGATAAAGAGATCAATTTGGCACATTACTTTTTTAATGATTTTGGACCAAACGCCTTTAGGGATTTACTAAATAAATGTTTTAAAATTTTGAAATATATTCATTTTTACACTTTTAAAAAATAATTTTATATCTAATTATCT
>JAPFFF010000406.1:0-23491 GCA_039105265.1 Tritrichomonas musculus | reverse complement strand
TTGGTCACAGATGAAGGAATGACAATTTTTTCCAAGGACGAGCAGTCTTTGAATGAGCATGCTCCAATTTCGGTTACACAGGGAGGAATGTTGATCTCTTTCAAACTAGTGCAGCCTTCGAAGGCGAAAGATTCAATAAATAAAATTGATTCTGGAAGTGTCACTTTTTTCAATGATTTACAGCCACTGAAAACAGACCTTTCAATCCGTTTAACCGAAGGAGGAACTGTGACTTCTTCCAGCGAGAAACAATCGCAGAAGGCATAACTGCCAATCGAGACAACCGTGTCTGGAATTGTGATTTCCTTCAAGCTTTCACACCCAAAGAAACAAGCTGTTTCAAATGAAGTTACAAAAGAAGGGATAGAAACTGCGATAAGTGACGAGCAGTTTCGGAATGCTGAGTTTGGTATCACTGTAAACGCGTCAGGAATGTTAATTCTCGTCAAAGATGTCGCATTCTGGAAAATGTAAGGTTTGAACTCAAATCCTTCCTGTGATATAAAACAGTCAACAAGTTCATGATTGTCACAATCGCAGGCAAGTTTCATTGCTGCAAAATAAACAAAAAAACAATAAAAATTTTATTTAACTAATCGATTTGAAACTTTACAAAATATTTTGTTTTTTCATAAATATCATTTAAAGATTTGGTTTTGAAACGCAATAAAAAATTATTTTTTTGTTTTGAATGTGATTAAAATTTTTTGTTTTGGAATTACAAAAATAACTTTGGAGTTTGAAAATTACTATCGAGTCGGATTTCAAAATCCTGCTGCTCACAATAGCAATTAAAATGTCAGTGTAATAATTCTCGATCAAGCAATAAAAGATCGTTCTATTATTGAAGTCAGAAGGAAAGAAATGCAGATTATAAGAGCTAAAAATGCCATCAATAACAATTTCATCCAGATTACAAAAAGTGTCAAGATTTACTTGCTCATCCAACTTGTTTTCAACGATGTATCGAGCAAAGCTGTTGTTATGAAAGAGAATCGCATGAGAAAGGCAGATTTGATAATTGCTGGATTCTGGCTCAAGTGTGTATTCTTCGAGGAGGTGAATTAAGTCAGGATTATTTGAATGTAAGGCGAAATTCCAAATAGAAGAGGTCAATTCGACTTCACTTTTTAGCATGAATTCGAAAATTTGAATGGCTCCAAAAAAAGCTGCATACTCAATCAAATATGGCAGCTTTTCTAGCTTCAATAAGTAACTGTTTGTTTCATAAATTGAAGGTGGAATTCTCAGGTTCAAATTGATGTTACTTTTATTGACATAAGCTATGAATTCTTCAACTGAATCTGCTCTAATCAACTTTCCTATAATTGAATCATTTTCAGCCATTTGGCGGTCTGCTTCAAAAGAATGATTCTCAATTTCTTCCTTTTTTTTATCATCTTTAATAAATGCTTTGACCTCGGTATACAGAAATTTTGAATAGTCAAGGTCAATTATTTGATCAGCGATTATTTGGTCAATTTCAAGGATCTTACTTTGAATAAGATAAAGAAGAATTCGCTTGTTGCTCTTGAATATTTTAAATATTTCAGAATTTGAAAAGGTCTGTTTGATTTTCAATTTCGAAAGAATTGCCTCTATTTTAGCGAAGAAATTGGTTCCACGGTAGTGATTATTCGATATTTGTACAATTAAATGAAGTAATAATCTAAATTCGCTATGATTCACATCAAAATTTATTTCTTCAATTAATTGGATCAAATTTTCAAAAACAACATTTTTATCATCACTTTCATCATCAATATATTGAATAACGAGCTCATAAAGTTCTTTTTTTTCTTCAATATAATCTTTAAGGTCCATTTTTATAAGTTTTAATTAATGAAATGTGATTTGAAAAATGAAAATAAATAATACAAATTTCAGAACTAAGGCATTTTGTCCAGAGTTTTTATTATATAAAATTTGGCCAATGTTAAAAAGCAAAGCTATTTTTTTTTCCTTTTATTCGAAGTACATTCAATTGAATATAATTTTTTAGAAGGTATTCAATTGAATACAATAAAAAGCATAATAATTACATTAATTTAAATAAAATACGGTCTTGGTGCTATGCCGAATTTCCCGAAATGAACCAGGATGTATTTAATTTCCTCTTGGAGGACCGATTTTACCTAAATATTCAAGATAAATATGGTATTCATCTTACTGTAATAATGAAGTTACTTTTGGACCAAGTTCATAGCATGATTCTTTACATGTTGTAATTTCATAGGCAAGGATTGAAAAGACATAAACAACAATTCTGGAATCATAATATGTTTCACAGAGTAAGAATTCGGGCGATATGTAAAAAAAGTTTTAATTTATGTAATGGCCAGATGTTCTTTGACATGTAAAAAGAAAACAAAAAAAAAAAAACATAGAAAAAATATGGATGTTAGGAGGATTTGTTTATTAAGTAAGTAAGATAAGAGTTAAGAAAAGTTAGAGTTCATATAAATGAAAATGGTGAGGTGAGGTGAAAAGATGTAGTGAAGCGTTGTTATTAAAGATTTTGTGTATATAAATTTTCATGAGATGGTTCATCGTCTTCATCATCTTCAGAAACCGAATCAAGTGTTTCATTGCAATTAAGAGGGGCCCCAGAACTATTTGCCATGTGATCTGAACTTCTGTGGGGACATTCAAACCAAATTTTCAGAGACCCGATGAGGGCAGCTCTTGAAACACTTCTGATAACAGTTTTACCTATACTTTTGTAAAGAAAAAGATGATTGATATCTGTTAACGAATCTTTATAGACTGCACCAAGAGAAGAAACGATAATCACAAAAAGTTGAACTTGTATTTTAAGACCCCTTATGTGATTAATGAGGTCTCTGTATTTGTCTTTCTTTTGGTTGTAAACCATTGAAAGTGTATCTTCACCATCTCTTTGACAAGCGTACGGGACACTGATCTCGATGATAAAACATTTTGAACGGTTATTCAGCCATATCACGATATCGGGTCTCAACCGTTTAAGGTTATCAGGTAATTCATTAAGATGAAGTGACCTGTCACAATAAATTTCGTCTACGTCATGTAAATTTCTAACGTGTTTTACGATAGCGGCCTGAACTTTGTTATGTCTTTGAGTATATGCTTGATATTTTGCAGTGCAGCCATTAAGGATGTGGGCCAGGCTTTGATTCCTGCTTTTATTTTGCCTCAAGCACAATTCACAAGGTGAATGTTGGCGGTTATTCATTATTTCAACAAACTCAGGCGTAGGCAAAAGGTTTGCCCTACTTTGGAAGGCGAATTTGAAAAAAGTGTCACTTACGGGATACTGCTGTCTAACTGCGTAGTCGTTAGATAACGGATTATTATTGAATGCTGATAGGGAGTGAAGGTGAAATGTATTGGCTGCTAATTTTGATTTCCATCTGTCCCTTCTCCTTTCCGTTAAGAAAAGTGACAAATTTTTGCAGTTTTGAAGATGAACGCTGTCATGTGTCAATGTATCTGTGAGGACCAATTGAGGGCAATCATTGTGATATGAGGTGTTCAGAGTGTCATCGTTGAGGTTATCGTCATCGTAGCTGAGGGTTAAGTCCAAGTTTTTCAGAGCTTTTCTGGCTCTGTTGATAATGGAATTGGTCCCTGGAGCTTCTGTGTCTTGTGTATCGGAGTTCCAGTTGAGGAATTTTTGTGAGCTGATATCGTTAACGATACCAATTTTTCTCATATGTCTTTCGTTTTCAATTGAAATGTTTGTGAGTTTCCTGATAAGAGTATCTTTGTTCAGGAACATTCTTAGAAAAGATTTAATTTTACCAGTGTCACTTTTTTCCTTGATAGATGGTATAGACAAACCGCCATCTTTCCATGAAGCATGCTTAATGGCAATGGGTAAGGCACCTCCGATAAGTTTGTTAACCATAGCACCTAATGTATCATCAATTCTCTCAATGTCTTTCACCTTTAATTGACCATTCTGAAGAGAGAAGTCAAGGGTCGGAATCAAGAATGTTTTGAATGCATGAACTTTTTGAACTATTTTAAGATCAGAGTTAAAAATCTTCTGAGCTTTAGAAATAAATTTCAAAACAATGTCAGTTGATGTTTTAAGTTTGGCGGTTTTTCTGGCAGTTATCGGTGTCCCAAGATAACGGATAGATTCATCAATGCCAACGAAGGGGATCATGACGTTGTTGATTGAAAAGCCTTGAGACAGACCACATCTCCGACGGTTATTGAGGAGATATCCGAACGAACAGGATTTCAAAGGAGCAAGTTCCATCCCAGAGTACTGACAAAATCGTTCGCAAGTTCTGAGCATGTTGTTCATTCCATGATATGAATCTGAGATAAGTAAGATATCGTCTGCATAGGCCAAAATATTGAATGAAGAACGATCATCTCTAGGGCCAAATTTGTATCCGTCATTTTTATTGAGATTATTGATCGCCTCAAATAATGGTTCCAGGCAAAGGTTGAAGAGGAGAGGGGAGACGGGGCACCCCTGTTTTGTACCTTTCTTGATATCTATCGCTTTTGAAGAGTAGCTTGATGTGACGATATTAGTTGTGGCTCCTAGATAAACGTCTTTAATAATATCAATGAATTTTTCAGGGAAGCCTTTCATTATAAGAGATGAGAATATCATCTCATGAGGGACTGAGCCAAATGCGTTTTTGAAATCAAGAGCGGTTATAATGATATCCTTATTCTTTCTGATTGCGTCACAATATAACTCAGAAATAATAGATGCATTATCAGAACAACCGTTTATGCCTGCAATGAATCCTCTTTGATTAGGGGAAAATACGTTAAGTCTTGTATTGAAAAAGTTGATACCCCGTGCCCACAAACAACTGAATATTCTGTATATCGCATTTGAAATAGATATCGGTCTCCAGTTGTTTGGGGTACTAGGGTCACCTTTCTTATATATTAACCTTGTATGAGACGTTTTCCAACCGCTTGGAACACGGTTATAGTTGATGATGATATCGTTAATTGCGACGATGAAGTCAGCTGCAGCGTTCGGAACCAACTTGAAAATTGAATAGTCAATAGCATCGGGACCTGCAGCAGATTCGTATTTTCTCGATTTAATAACGTTAATTATTTCATCTTTGTTACTGATGAAATCAATGAATTCTCTTCTATCGTCATCAGAAAAAGTTTCATGAAGTGAAAAAATTCCTTCTTCATCTGGTTGGAATACTTTTACATTTCTGCTGAATGTTGATGCAAAATAGTCTCTAACCACATCTTCATCAATCTGACATTCAGGGGAAGATTTGTTGAATATAAAATTGTTTAATGTTTTCTTAGCGTTATCTGAGTATGCTTCTTGTAACCTCTTTTTTTGAATGTTCTGACTTTTTAAGCTCATTTCGTCTTTTATAAGCTGACCAATTTTCCCCTCAATCCATTTCGAACACGCTGCTGCTTTTTCCTTAATGTAACATAAATCATCACATATGTCTAAAACGTTCTCCTTATTAAAAAGTTCAATTCTGACTTCAGGTGGGATGACTTGGACATTTTGTATGATTCGACTCAATGCTTTCTCAAATTTTGAGTCTTCTGCCAGTCTGTCCATTTCGTTAACTACTTCAATGTCGCTTGCCAGTTTTTTGAGATTACTCAATTTTCTTTGAATACTGAAGAGTTCTTCGTGTTTAATATTATTGAACTGGCGTTTTTTCCTTTTGTGATAGATGAACGAAGGTTCAATATTAAGTTTGAGAGCGACATGAGTTCTGATACGGTGAAGTGATTCTTCATACGCACCCTCAAAGATTTTCCATCTCAATTGAGGGTCAACATCCTCCATTGCAGTTGGATTGAATTCAATGATGAGAGGCGTGAGTTCAAGTTGAAAGAGATCTTTGAGACCAGAGGATATCAGCTTCCTTTTGTCCCGGTCCAGTTTGGGAAGATGAATACAGCCTCTTTGTTGAGCATCATTGAACCATTTCAGTCCTTGCGATATCTTCTTCATCTTCGGGTCTGTTGGGAAGTTGTAAATGTAATTAGAATTATTTGAGGTCATAGTGATACGATTCAATGGCTTACGAATTTTTCTTCTGGATTGGCGTAAATCATTGAATCGGCTTGGGATGTTGAGACTTCTACAATTATGTGATGTTATATTATTGTTATGAGGTGAGTCTGAGATCTGCTCCTCACTGTCTGAATCACTAAACGAGAATGAGTCGAAAGTTATATTATTGTGTGATTCGGAATTAGGAATATGATTGTGAGAATGACGAAGTTCAATAGGCGAATTGTGATGTTCTTCGATAATACCTTTAGCTTCGGGTTGATTGCTATTATTTCTAGAAAGATTATTTTCAATTTGAGTGATGTGATGTTCTTCAATGTTTTGATTAGTTTCGAATTGAGTGTTACTATTTTGAGAAAGATGATTTTCAATTTGAGTGATGTGATGTTCTTCAATGTTTTGATTAGTTTCGAATTGAGTGTTACTATTTTGAGAAAGATGATTTTCAATTTGAGTGATGTGATGTTCTTCAATGTTTTGATTAGTTTCGAATTGAGTGTTACTATTTTGAGAAAGATGATTTTCAATTTGAGTGATGTGATGTTCTTCAATGTTTTGATTAGTTTCGAATTGAGTGTTACTAATTCGAGAAAGATGATTTTCAGTTTGTGTGATGTGATGTTCTTCAATGTTTTGATTAGTTTTAGATTGTGTGTTGTTATTACGAGAAAGATGATTTTCAATTGGATTGATGTGATGTTCTTCAATGTTTTGATTAGTTTCGAATTGAGTGTTACTAATTCGAGAAAGATGATTTTCAATTGGATTGATGTGATGTTCAGAAAGATGATTATCAATTTGAGAATTATGATGATCTTTCTTATTTACATAATCAATATAATTGCCAATATAAGAGCAAAGCCCATCATTTTCATTCAAAGATGGATGCAAATCAAATGCTGTTACGTGATGTTCATCAATAGCGCAATTATGACTCAAAGAATGTTGAATATCAGAGGGAAAAAAGTTTAATGAAAGAGGAGAATCAATCTGTGTATTAGACTGAGAATGCTGGTCTGTGGATGACAGTGGCAGCTGGGGAGACATATTATGAGATGTAGGCGAGCCGTTAGTTAGAACATCAGGAGGGCTCTGAACGATTTTCTTTGGATTGATTTGTAAATTATTATTAAAGGAACAACAAGAATCAGAGTCAGAATCAGATTCTTTCAAAATATCGAAATATATTTTGTCAACTGTATTGAAAACGTTGTCACTTTTTTGTTGGTGAGATCCACTTTTTTCAACTCTTTTATTCTGAGGTGAATGTGACTGTGATGTGTTGTCCGTTAACAAGTGTTTGTTGGTTGCAGGTTCAACGTTAGTGTGGGGCAGATCATCGTCGAACGAGAAAGATAAGATTGCATTGTCACAGTAATTGTGCAAGTCAGAGTTGACTTTAATTGCGTGACTACGATAGACATGGTTTTTGAGAGCATTCTCATCACCAGCAGAGAAGTCACATTTTTTACAAACCCACACTTCATTGCTGCCTAGGAGCTCATTAATTGTTGGTAATCGATGAACTGTTTCATACCATGTCTTTAATGAACCCCAGAATCTTCCAAGATTTTCAATGTGTCGGAAGTATGAGGAGTGTCTGCAGCGGTGTTTGGCCATATTTGAGTCTCTGTCACTCATGTAATTACAATTCGGTTGATGGCAAAGAATCATCAGATTATTGTTTTTTGCCATTTGTCCATTTTTAAAGTCAAAGAACGGTTTTATCCGTTTCTTTGACATATGTGAAATGATGTTCACAATCTCATCTTTAATCAATGAAGTATCGACTTTATGAAAGTTTCTGATGTGCACTCGCAAGCTTCCTTCAGATTCTGCAATATGATTGCAATCATCAAAATAACAAATGTTTGGTATTGGAGCTGGCCAATTGTTTGATGTTTGGAGAAGATCAGCGATGTTAGAATTAACATCAAATGTCTTCTCACAGAGATACTCTGTGTTTTTGAGATTTGATAATAAAATGGTTGTATCAGAATCATCTTGAACGTTAAGGCAGTCGATAAGCGAATCTTCAAATGAGGTAGAGCTAGAATTTGGTGAACAATATTCATCTTGATTTGGACTGTACGTGATGTCATCAATTAATGTGTCATAACTGGAGATTTCCTGTGAGGTATTAATGGAATGAGTGTTTGAACCTTTGTTGATATTGATTCTAACTTTATCGAAGTCAATGAAGTCTGAGATCTCATAGTTGAGATTGAGAGAAGACTTGAGGAGAATTGCACATCTACAACGAATATCGTGGGGATCGTGCTGTTTAATAAGTCGGCTCAATGACAGCCATCTAGGTCCAATCATCCAATAAGATTCTAATAAGATGTCATCTTCAAATTTGCACCAAGCTGTTTTGTTTGTTTTATAGAGGAGAACGTTATGTAATCTTTCCTTGCACTGCTTAAAAGATTTATCATGTAGTAAATCTGGATATTTGCTTAGATCAGTCGAAATGTCAGCAGCATAACATTGTAGTATTATTTCGTCTTCTAGATAAGTGTAAGTCATGTCATTAGAATCCTGCTGCTGATTACGGTCAAAACAATCATCATAAGAAGAATCTGAGCTAGTATTACAAAAGTCTCTTTGATTGATAAGAAAATTGAAATGTAATTTGATGTCATCACAGTTTTTGTTCATTCTATTAGCAATTTTGTTCCAATTAGGACCAAATTTATTGAAGAGACTGAGGAGTCTGCTATCATCTTTTTCTGACCAGCATAGATGTTGAAAGTTTTGTGTAATGTCATACAGAATGTTGCTGTTGTTTATCTTCTTATGAGAATTATTAGAATCTTTAGGTAGAGAGATTACAGGATTTAAGATATCGAAAGCATCACAATCATCAGAGGAGTAAGAAAGAGAGGAATCGGAATTTGTGGGTGAAGGAGCGAGAACTATTTCACATCTATCCATGAAATCAGAGTCATGGGAACGGAAATCATTAGAATTAACAGGGGACTGTTTATCATGCAATGAATTATCAGCACCTGTGATAGAACTGTCTTTCTCCTCTTTATGCTTAGATTGGGTTGAATTGTTCTCAGCGAGTGCATTTGATTGGTCTTTCTGTTTTGTTTGGTCAATATGACGTTTTGACAGTGTCCTTTGTTTATGTTTTTGGTATTTGTGCTGTTGGCGAAAGTGCTTGAAACGAATTTGCTGCTGGTGCGAGCGATTTACTTGGTTTTGCTGCTGCTTCTTAGAATGAGTTGACAGAGTGACTGATTTGAAAGAATTTTTTGCAGGTGTGAATGCATCGTCTAATTGCTCTGGATAAGTGGATGAATCCATTAGTTGTTTAGTATCAGCGAGCGCATCGACTGATTGTACTGTGTCTGTGAATGAATTGGCCGGTAGTACTGCATCTGAGAGTGTATCAGTTAGTTGTTCAGTGCCTGTGAATGTATCTTCTGATAGATCTGAGCCTGTGAATGTATCGACTGGTTTTTCTGCAATTGTGTTTTCAGCTTCTGCAAAAGTATCGGGTGGTAGTCCTATGTCTGCAACTACATCGACTGGTTGATCTGCATCTGTGTGTTCATCATCTGTGAATGTATCGGCTAATATTTTTGCGTCAGTGATAGCATCGATTAATTGTTCTGTGTCTTCGAAAGAATCGATTCGTAGTACTGCGTCTGCTTGTCCAGTGGCTTCGAATGTTTCGTCTGATTGCTCAAGGTCTGTGGATAAATAGACTGGTTGCTCTGCATCTATGAATGCCTCAGGTTGCTTGAATGCATCAGCTGGTTGATCTGCATTTGTGTGTTCAGTGTCTGTGAGTGCATCGTCTGATTGTTCTGTATCTATATAATTAGTGTCAGTGAATTCATTAATTGGTTGTTCAGTGTCTGTGATAACATCATTTACTTGTTTTGCATTTGTGTGTTCAGCGCCAATGGGTTCTTCAAATGGATGTCCTGTGTCTGCAAATGCGTCGACAGAATGTTCTGTATTAGTGAATGCGTCATCAGATAATTCTGCGTCTTTGAGTGCATCGGCTGATTGTTCTGCGACATTGAATGTCTTGACTGGATGTTCTGGATCTCTTAATGTATCAACTGGTTGTCCTGCATTTACAAATGTATCAATAGATTGTTCTGCATCATTGCAAACTACAATTGGTTGCTTAGCACTTGTGAAATCATTGATTGATTGCTTTGTATTTGTGAATGAAACGCCTGTTTGTTCTATATTAGTGAATTTATCGACATATTGCTTTGTATCTGCAGGAAATGAAATATGAGAAGTTAAGCTCAACTCAGGGGAAAAAAGAAAAGAGTCAGTTTTATAATCAAAATTATCTGTGTCAAAATTATCCAATATTGGATTGGAGACTATTGTTGTGTCAAACTCTGTTAAAATGGATGGGTCTTCAACAAGCCCTCTCTTCATTTTCATGATAAATGTGGAATTTTCTTCGTTGTCAAATGAATTCATTAATTGAGTCGATGGGTTCAATTCCTGAAGGAAGAGGAAGGAATCCGGCTTGTAGTCGAACTCCTCGATGTCTTCGTCATCAACTGTTGTACTAGGAACTTTACATACCTCGTTTTCTGTATCAATACTTGGGTCTTCAACAAGTCCTCTCTTCAATTTCATGATAAATGTGGAATTTTCTTCGTTGTCAAATGAATTCATTAATTGAGTCGATGGGTTCAATTCCTGAAGGAAGAGGAAGGAATCCGGCTTGTAGTCGAACTCCTCGATGTCTTCGTCATTAGATGTTGTACTGGTGACACAAAGTATATCATTATCTGTATATGAAGTAGGGTCTTCAACCAGTCCTTTCTCCATTTTCATGATAAATGTCAGATTTTCTTCATTATCAAATGACTGCTTTAGTTGAGTCAATGGATTCAATTCCGGGAGGAAGAGGAAATCATCTCGTTTATAGTCAAATTCTTCGATTTCATCGTCATCAACTGTTGTACTGGGGGCATTAATCGTATCTATTTCTGTACAGATAGTTGGGTCTTCAACTAGCCCTCTCTTCATTTTCATGGCGAATGTCAGATTTTCTTCATCAACGTTAGAGCTAATAACTTGTGAAGGAGTCAGTGTCTGGTAGTACTGTGATTGCAAATGTAATGATTGGCTGTTTTGAAACAGTAAATTCTTCGGATAGTTGTTCTGAATCTGTTTCTGTGAGTGCATCGATTGGATGTACAGTGTATGAGACTGTATTGGCTGATTGCTCTGTATCGATGAATGTATTGACTGGTTATTTTGTGTCTTTGAATGCAACATTTGATTGTTCTGTGACTTTGAATACATCGACTGTTTGGTTTGCATCTGTAAATGCCTCAGTAGATTGTTTTGCGTCAATGAATGTATTGACTGATTGTTTTGCGTCTTAGAATGCATCGATTGAATGTTCTGTATTTGTGAATGTATCATCTGGATGCTATGCTTCTGTGAATGTATCGACTGGTTGCTTTGCGTCTGTGAAAGCATCGACTGGTTGCTTTGCGTAAGTGGGTGCCATTGGTTGCTGTGAGTCTGTGAGTTCAAAGACTGGTTGTTTTGTGTCTGTGAATGCATCTTCTGTTTGCTGTGTGTCTGTGAGTGCATCGACTGGTTGATTTGCATCCGTGTGCTCTGTGTCAGTGAATATATCGATTGGTTGTTCTGTATCTGAGAATGTAACAATTGGCTGTTTTGTGTTTGTGAATGCATTGACTGGAAATTCCGTAAGTTCGAATGTGTCATCTGTTTACTCCATAGATTTGGTCTTGTTGACTGGTTGTTTGGTGGAATTGACCGCCGAGAATGATTAATCAGATATTGTGGCTGCGTAGAAAGCTGTTGCTGTTTTTGTGATTGTATCGGCTGACTTGACTGTTTGTGCGATAGTATTGATAGTTCAGTCTGCGGTTGATTATTCTGTACTTGTGAAAGATTTGAATGGTGAGTCTGTTGTTGTGATTGCGTCGATTGGATATTCTGTTGTTGAGAATTCTTCAGTTTGTTATTCTGTATCTGCGATTGAATTAGCTGGTTATGATGTGGTTTATGTTGTTGAGAAATTGGGATATCAAAATGAGATTTAGGTGGATGTTGTAAATGGTAAACATTTGGAGTAAATTGTTTATTTGTTGGGCGATGTTGTTTAATACAATGTTCGCGGTTGTTAAAAGAAAATTTATTAAAATTATAAAATTGAATTTCAAAAGTGTTTGGATTGAAAATAGAAAAGGAGTCATAATTAAACTTGTTAGACTCCGAAAATTGAGATAATTTACGATTTTCATGGTAATTCGTGAAAAGGAATAAATCTTGATAAGGTTGGTCTATAAAGTTTGGTATAGATGTTTGATTCGTATAAGGTAAAGAATTGGGTTTGTGAGGTGAAGTTGGTCGGTTAGGTAGGTTTTCTTTATAAAAAGAGATATCGTTAGAAAAATTTTCGCGAAAATTAGCGGGAGGGGTATCAAACGAATTAGCGTCTTCTGCTGATTGCAAATATGCCATTATCGTTGGCTAAAAAGGTAAGGACTAAAAATAAAAAAAATATGGATGTTAGGAGGATCGAACTCCTGGCCTCTACAATGCAAATGTAGCGCTCTACCACTGAGCTAAACACCCTTTCACATATTCTGAAATTAATAGTTAAATTTAAATAATATATTTTATTTATATGAAGCTTTTAATAATATTTGTCACTTTTTCTTTCTCAGAAACAATTTCATTTATTATGTGACTGTTCAATCTTCAATGCAAAAAGTATTTCACAATTATTACCCATCACAAATGCAATGGGAATGAATTCCTTTATATTCTATTATTCAATAACAACCATGGATTGGTGATTTGATCTTTGAAAAATATGGCTCATTAATCAAATAGATTTTGAATATAAACACTAATTTTAACTTTTATGAATAAATATTTATTTTTAGTTAAATGATTATTTCTCTCTATCATAATACGCCTTATAATAATGTATTTAACAATTGTCTGATTTGCAAATGATTCAAATCAAGAATCGTTAGAAAACCACACATGTTAAAGCATCCTTCAAGTGAAGACTCTCCAATGAATGCAACAGATTTATGGATATTCAAATCTCCTGCCAAGCCATAACAATCATTAAATGAACCAGTTTCAAAAGTTTTCATCGAGCATTTTTAAATCAAAGGAGGGAGGAATGGTGATGCTAGACAACTCCAGGCATCCTTTAAAGCATTTCCTTCCAATTTTGGTCACAGATGAAGGAATGACAATTTTTTCCAAGGACGAGCAGTCTTTGAATGAGCATGCTCCAATTTCGGTTACACAGGGAGGAATGTTGATCTCTTTCAAACTAGTGCAGCCTTCGAAGGCGAAAGATTCAATAAATAAAATTGATTCTGGAAGTGTCACTTTTTTCAATGATTTACAGCCACTGAAAACAGACCTTTCAATCCGTTTAACCGAAGGAGGAACTGTGACTTCTTCCAGCGAGAAACAATCGCAGAAGGCATAACTGCCAATCGAGACAACCGTGTCTGGAATTGTGATTTCCTTCAAGCTTTCACACCCAAAGAAACAAGCTGTTTCAAATGAAGTTACAAAAGAAGGGATAGAAACTGCGATAAGTGACGAGCAGTTTCGGAATGCTGAGTTTGGTATCACTGTAAACGCGTCAGGAATGTTAATTCTCGTCAAAGATGTCGCATTCTGGAAAATGTAAGGTTTGAACTCAAATCCTTCCTGTGATATAAAACAGTCAACAAGTTCATGATTGTCACAATCGCAGGCAAGTTTCATTGCTGCAAAATAAACAAAAAAACAATAAAAATTTTATTTAACTAATCGATTTGAAACTTTACAAAATATTTTGTTTTTTCATAAATATCATTTAAAGATTTGGTTTTGAAACGCAATAAAAAATTATTTTTTTGTTTTGAATGTGATTAAAATTTTTTGTTTTGGAATTACAAAAATAACTTTGGAGTTTGAAAATTACTATCGAGTCGGATTTCAAAATCCTGCTGCTCACAATAGCAATTAAAATGTCAGTGTAATAATTCTCGATCAAGCAATAAAAGATCGTTCTATTATTGAAGTCAGAAGGAAAGAAATGCAGATTATAAGAGCTAAAAATGCCATCAATAACAATTTCATCCAGATTACAAAAAGTGTCAAGATTTACTTGCTCATCCAACTTGTTTTCAACGATGTATCGAGCAAAGCTGTTGTTATGAAAGAGAATCGCATGAGAAAGGCAGATTTGATAATTGCTGGATTCTGGCTCAAGTGTGTATTCTTCGAGGAGGTGAATTAAGTCAGGATTATTTGAATGTAAGGCGAAATTCCAAATAGAAGAGGTCAATTCGACTTCACTTTTTAGCATGAATTCGAAAATTTGAATGGCTCCAAAAAAAGCTGCATACTCAATCAAATATGGCAGCTTTTCTAGCTTCAATAAGTAACTGTTTGTTTCATAAATTGAAGGTGGAATTCTCAGGTTCAAATTGATGTTACTTTTATTGACATAAGCTATGAATTCTTCAACTGAATCTGCTCTAATCAACTTTCCTATAATTGAATCATTTTCAGCCATTTGGCGGTCTGCTTCAAAAGAATGATTCTCAATTTCTTCCTTTTTTTTATCATCTTTAATAAATGCTTTGACCTCGGTATACAGAAATTTTGAATAGTCAAGGTCAATTATTTGATCAGCGATTATTTGGTCAATTTCAAGGATCTTACTTTGAATAAGATAAAGAAGAATTCGCTTGTTGCTCTTGAATATTTTAAATATTTCAGAATTTGAAAAGGTCTGTTTGATTTTCAATTTCGAAAGAATTGCCTCTATTTTAGCGAAGAAATTGGTTCCACGGTAGTGATTATTCGATATTTGTACAATTAAATGAAGTAATAATCTAAATTCGCTATGATTCACATCAAAATTTATTTCTTCAATTAATTGGATCAAATTTTCAAAAACAACATTTTTATCATCACTTTCATCATCAATATATTGAATAACGAGCTCATAAAGTTCTTTTTTTTCTTCAATATAATCTTTAAGGTCCATTTTTATAAGTTTTAATTAATGAAATGTGATTTGAAAAATGAAAATAAATAATACAAATTTCAGAACTAAGGCATTTTGTCCAGAGTTTTTATTATATAAAATTTGGCCAATGTTAAAAAGCAAAGCTATTTTTTTTTCCTTTTATTCGAAGTACATTCAATTGAATATAATTTTTTAGAAGGTATTCAATTGAATACAATAAAAAGCATAATAATTACATTAATTTAAATAAAATACGGTCTTGGTGCTATGCCGAATTTCCCGAAATGAACCAGGATGTATTTAATTTCCTCTTGGAGGACCGATTTTACCTAAATATTCAAGATAAATATGGTATTCATCTTACTGTAATAATGAAGTTACTTTTGGACCAAGTTCATAGCATGATTCTTTACATGTTGTAATTTCATAGGCAAGGATTGAAAAGACATAAACAACAATTCTGGAATCATAATATGTTTCACAGAGTAAGAATTCGGGCGATATGTAAAAAAAGTTTTAATTTATGTAATGGCCAGATGTTCTTTGACATGTAAAAAGAAAACAAAAAAAAAAAAACATAGAAAAAATATGGATGTTAGGAGGATTTGTTTATTAAGTAAGTAAGATAAGAGTTAAGAAAAGTTAGAGTTCATATAAATGAAAATGGTGAGGTGAGGTGAAAAGATGTAGTGAAGCGTTGTTATTAAAGATTTTGTGTATATAAATTTTCATGAGATGGTTCATCGTCTTCATCATCTTCAGAAACCGAATCAAGTGTTTCATTGCAATTAAGAGGGGCCCCAGAACTATTTGCCATGTGATCTGAACTTCTGTGGGGACATTCAAACCAAATTTTCAGAGACCCGATGAGGGCAGCTCTTGAAACACTTCTGATAACAGTTTTACCTATACTTTTGTAAAGAAAAAGATGATTGATATCTGTTAACGAATCTTTATAGACTGCACCAAGAGAAGAAACGATAATCACAAAAAGTTGAACTTGTATTTTAAGACCCCTTATGTGATTAATGAGGTCTCTGTATTTGTCTTTCTTTTGGTTGTAAACCATTGAAAGTGTATCTTCACCATCTCTTTGACAAGCGTACGGGACACTGATCTCGATGATAAAACATTTTGAACGGTTATTCAGCCATATCACGATATCGGGTCTCAACCGTTTAAGGTTATCAGGTAATTCATTAAGATGAAGTGACCTGTCACAATAAATTTCGTCTACGTCATGTAAATTTCTAACGTGTTTTACGATAGCGGCCTGAACTTTGTTATGTCTTTGAGTATATGCTTGATATTTTGCAGTGCAGCCATTAAGGATGTGGGCCAGGCTTTGATTCCTGCTTTTATTTTGCCTCAAGCACAATTCACAAGGTGAATGTTGGCGGTTATTCATTATTTCAACAAACTCAGGCGTAGGCAAAAGGTTTGCCCTACTTTGGAAGGCGAATTTGAAAAAAGTGTCACTTACGGGATACTGCTGTCTAACTGCGTAGTCGTTAGATAACGGATTATTATTGAATGCTGATAGGGAGTGAAGGTGAAATGTATTGGCTGCTAATTTTGATTTCCATCTGTCCCTTCTCCTTTCCGTTAAGAAAAGTGACAAATTTTTGCAGTTTTGAAGATGAACGCTGTCATGTGTCAATGTATCTGTGAGGACCAATTGAGGGCAATCATTGTGATATGAGGTGTTCAGAGTGTCATCGTTGAGGTTATCGTCATCGTAGCTGAGGGTTAAGTCCAAGTTTTTCAGAGCTTTTCTGGCTCTGTTGATAATGGAATTGGTCCCTGGAGCTTCTGTGTCTTGTGTATCGGAGTTCCAGTTGAGGAATTTTTGTGAGCTGATATCGTTAACGATACCAATTTTTCTCATATGTCTTTCGTTTTCAATTGAAATGTTTGTGAGTTTCCTGATAAGAGTATCTTTGTTCAGGAACATTCTTAGAAAAGATTTAATTTTACCAGTGTCACTTTTTTCCTTGATAGATGGTATAGACAAACCGCCATCTTTCCATGAAGCATGCTTAATGGCAATGGGTAAGGCACCTCCGATAAGTTTGTTAACCATAGCACCTAATGTATCATCAATTCTCTCAATGTCTTTCACCTTTAATTGACCATTCTGAAGAGAGAAGTCAAGGGTCGGAATCAAGAATGTTTTGAATGCATGAACTTTTTGAACTATTTTAAGATCAGAGTTAAAAATCTTCTGAGCTTTAGAAATAAATTTCAAAACAATGTCAGTTGATGTTTTAAGTTTGGCGGTTTTTCTGGCAGTTATCGGTGTCCCAAGATAACGGATAGATTCATCAATGCCAACGAAGGGGATCATGACGTTGTTGATTGAAAAGCCTTGAGACAGACCACATCTCCGACGGTTATTGAGGAGATATCCGAACGAACAGGATTTCAAAGGAGCAAGTTCCATCCCAGAGTACTGACAAAATCGTTCGCAAGTTCTGAGCATGTTGTTCATTCCATGATATGAATCTGAGATAAGTAAGATATCGTCTGCATAGGCCAAAATATTGAATGAAGAACGATCATCTCTAGGGCCAAATTTGTATCCGTCATTTTTATTGAGATTATTGATCGCCTCAAATAATGGTTCCAGGCAAAGGTTGAAGAGGAGAGGGGAGACGGGGCACCCCTGTTTTGTACCTTTCTTGATATCTATCGCTTTTGAAGAGTAGCTTGATGTGACGATATTAGTTGTGGCTCCTAGATAAACGTCTTTAATAATATCAATGAATTTTTCAGGGAAGCCTTTCATTATAAGAGATGAGAATATCATCTCATGAGGGACTGAGCCAAATGCGTTTTTGAAATCAAGAGCGGTTATAATGATATCCTTATTCTTTCTGATTGCGTCACAATATAACTCAGAAATAATAGATGCATTATCAGAACAACCGTTTATGCCTGCAATGAATCCTCTTTGATTAGGGGAAAATACGTTAAGTCTTGTATTGAAAAAGTTGATACCCCGTGCCCACAAACAACTGAATATTCTGTATATCGCATTTGAAATAGATATCGGTCTCCAGTTGTTTGGGGTACTAGGGTCACCTTTCTTATATATTAACCTTGTATGAGACGTTTTCCAACCGCTTGGAACACGGTTATAGTTGATGATGATATCGTTAATTGCGACGATGAAGTCAGCTGCAGCGTTCGGAACCAACTTGAAAATTGAATAGTCAATAGCATCGGGACCTGCAGCAGATTCGTATTTTCTCGATTTAATAACGTTAATTATTTCATCTTTGTTACTGATGAAATCAATGAATTCTCTTCTATCGTCATCAGAAAAAGTTTCATGAAGTGAAAAAATTCCTTCTTCATCTGGTTGGAATACTTTTACATTTCTGCTGAATGTTGATGCAAAATAGTCTCTAACCACATCTTCATCAATCTGACATTCAGGGGAAGATTTGTTGAATATAAAATTGTTTAATGTTTTCTTAGCGTTATCTGAGTATGCTTCTTGTAACCTCTTTTTTTGAATGTTCTGACTTTTTAAGCTCATTTCGTCTTTTATAAGCTGACCAATTTTCCCCTCAATCCATTTCGAACACGCTGCTGCTTTTTCCTTAATGTAACATAAATCATCACATATGTCTAAAACGTTCTCCTTATTAAAAAGTTCAATTCTGACTTCAGGTGGGATGACTTGGACATTTTGTATGATTCGACTCAATGCTTTCTCAAATTTTGAGTCTTCTGCCAGTCTGTCCATTTCGTTAACTACTTCAATGTCGCTTGCCAGTTTTTTGAGATTACTCAATTTTCTTTGAATACTGAAGAGTTCTTCGTGTTTAATATTATTGAACTGGCGTTTTTTCCTTTTGTGATAGATGAACGAAGGTTCAATATTAAGTTTGAGAGCGACATGAGTTCTGATACGGTGAAGTGATTCTTCATACGCACCCTCAAAGATTTTCCATCTCAATTGAGGGTCAACATCCTCCATTGCAGTTGGATTGAATTCAATGATGAGAGGCGTGAGTTCAAGTTGAAAGAGATCTTTGAGACCAGAGGATATCAGCTTCCTTTTGTCCCGGTCCAGTTTGGGAAGATGAATACAGCCTCTTTGTTGAGCATCATTGAACCATTTCAGTCCTTGCGATATCTTCTTCATCTTCGGGTCTGTTGGGAAGTTGTAAATGTAATTAGAATTATTTGAGGTCATAGTGATACGATTCAATGGCTTACGAATTTTTCTTCTGGATTGGCGTAAATCATTGAATCGGCTTGGGATGTTGAGACTTCTACAATTATGTGATGTTATATTATTGTTATGAGGTGAGTCTGAGATCTGCTCCTCACTGTCTGAATCACTAAACGAGAATGAGTCGAAAGTTATATTATTGTGTGATTCGGAATTAGGAATATGATTGTGAGAATGACGAAGTTCAATAGGCGAATTGTGATGTTCTTCGATAATACCTTTAGCTTCGGGTTGATTGCTATTATTTCTAGAAAGATTATTTTCAATTTGAGTGATGTGATGTTCTTCAATGTTTTGATTAGTTTCGAATTGAGTGTTACTATTTTGAGAAAGATGATTTTCAATTTGAGTGATGTGATGTTCTTCAATGTTTTGATTAGTTTCGAATTGAGTGTTACTATTTTGAGAAAGATGATTTTCAATTTGAGTGATGTGATGTTCTTCAATGTTTTGATTAGTTTCGAATTGAGTGTTACTATTTTGAGAAAGATGATTTTCAATTTGAGTGATGTGATGTTCTTCAATGTTTTGATTAGTTTCGAATTGAGTGTTACTAATTCGAGAAAGATGATTTTCAGTTTGTGTGATGTGATGTTCTTCAATGTTTTGATTAGTTTTAGATTGTGTGTTGTTATTACGAGAAAGATGATTTTCAATTGGATTGATGTGATGTTCTTCAATGTTTTGATTAGTTTCGAATTGAGTGTTACTAATTCGAGAAAGATGATTTTCAATTGGATTGATGTGATGTTCAGAAAGATGATTATCAATTTGAGAATTATGATGATCTTTCTTATTTACATAATCAATATAATTGCCAATATAAGAGCAAAGCCCATCATTTTCATTCAAAGATGGATGCAAATCAAATGCTGTTACGTGATGTTCATCAATAGCGCAATTATGACTCAAAGAATGTTGAATATCAGAGGGAAAAAAGTTTAATGAAAGAGGAGAATCAATCTGTGTATTAGACTGAGAATGCTGGTCTGTGGATGACAGTGGCAGCTGGGGAGACATATTATGAGATGTAGGCGAGCCGTTAGTTAGAACATCAGGAGGGCTCTGAACGATTTTCTTTGGATTGATTTGTAAATTATTATTAAAGGAACAACAAGAATCAGAGTCAGAATCAGATTCTTTCAAAATATCGAAATATATTTTGTCAACTGTATTGAAAACGTTGTCACTTTTTTGTTGGTGAGATCCACTTTTTTCAACTCTTTTATTCTGAGGTGAATGTGACTGTGATGTGTTGTCCGTTAACAAGTGTTTGTTGGTTGCAGGTTCAACGTTAGTGTGGGGCAGATCATCGTCGAACGAGAAAGATAAGATTGCATTGTCACAGTAATTGTGCAAGTCAGAGTTGACTTTAATTGCGTGACTACGATAGACATGGTTTTTGAGAGCATTCTCATCACCAGCAGAGAAGTCACATTTTTTACAAACCCACACTTCATTGCTGCCTAGGAGCTCATTAATTGTTGGTAATCGATGAACTGTTTCATACCATGTCTTTAATGAACCCCAGAATCTTCCAAGATTTTCAATGTGTCGGAAGTATGAGGAGTGTCTGCAGCGGTGTTTGGCCATATTTGAGTCTCTGTCACTCATGTAATTACAATTCGGTTGATGGCAAAGAATCATCAGATTATTGTTTTTTGCCATTTGTCCATTTTTAAAGTCAAAGAACGGTTTTATCCGTTTCTTTGACATATGTGAAATGATGTTCACAATCTCATCTTTAATCAATGAAGTATCGACTTTATGAAAGTTTCTGATGTGCACTCGCAAGCTTCCTTCAGATTCTGCAATATGATTGCAATCATCAAAATAACAAATGTTTGGTATTGGAGCTGGCCAATTGTTTGATGTTTGGAGAAGATCAGCGATGTTAGAATTAACATCAAATGTCTTCTCACAGAGATACTCTGTGTTTTTGAGATTTGATAATAAAATGGTTGTATCAGAATCATCTTGAACGTTAAGGCAGTCGATAAGCGAATCTTCAAATGAGGTAGAGCTAGAATTTGGTGAACAATATTCATCTTGATTTGGACTGTACGTGATGTCATCAATTAATGTGTCATAACTGGAGATTTCCTGTGAGGTATTAATGGAATGAGTGTTTGAACCTTTGTTGATATTGATTCTAACTTTATCGAAGTCAATGAAGTCTGAGATCTCATAGTTGAGATTGAGAGAAGACTTGAGGAGAATTGCACATCTACAACGAATATCGTGGGGATCGTGCTGTTTAATAAGTCGGCTCAATGACAGCCATCTAGGTCCAATCATCCAATAAGATTCTAATAAGATGTCATCTTCAAATTTGCACCAAGCTGTTTTGTTTGTTTTATAGAGGAGAACGTTATGTAATCTTTCCTTGCACTGCTTAAAAGATTTATCATGTAGTAAATCTGGATATTTGCTTAGATCAGTCGAAATGTCAGCAGCATAACATTGTAGTATTATTTCGTCTTCTAGATAAGTGTAAGTCATGTCATTAGAATCCTGCTGCTGATTACGGTCAAAACAATCATCATAAGAAGAATCTGAGCTAGTATTACAAAAGTCTCTTTGATTGATAAGAAAATTGAAATGTAATTTGATGTCATCACAGTTTTTGTTCATTCTATTAGCAATTTTGTTCCAATTAGGACCAAATTTATTGAAGAGACTGAGGAGTCTGCTATCATCTTTTTCTGACCAGCATAGATGTTGAAAGTTTTGTGTAATGTCATACAGAATGTTGCTGTTGTTTATCTTCTTATGAGAATTATTAGAATCTTTAGGTAGAGAGATTACAGGATTTAAGATATCGAAAGCATCACAATCATCAGAGGAGTAAGAAAGAGAGGAATCGGAATTTGTGGGTGAAGGAGCGAGAACTATTTCACATCTATCCATGAAATCAGAGTCATGGGAACGGAAATCATTAGAATTAACAGGGGACTGTTTATCATGCAATGAATTATCAGCACCTGTGATAGAACTGTCTTTCTCCTCTTTATGCTTAGATTGGGTTGAATTGTTCTCAGCGAGTGCATTTGATTGGTCTTTCTGTTTTGTTTGGTCAATATGACGTTTTGACAGTGTCCTTTGTTTATGTTTTTGGTATTTGTGCTGTTGGCGAAAGTGCTTGAAACGAATTTGCTGCTGGTGCGAGCGATTTACTTGGTTTTGCTGCTGCTTCTTAGAATGAGTTGACAGAGTGACTGATTTGAAAGAATTTTTTGCAGGTGTGAATGCATCGTCTAATTGCTCTGGATAAGTGGATGAATCCATTAGTTGTTTAGTATCAGCGAGCGCATCGACTGATTGTACTGTGTCTGTGAATGAATTGGCCGGTAGTACTGCATCTGAGAGTGTATCAGTTAGTTGTTCAGTGCCTGTGAATGTATCTTCTGATAGATCTGAGCCTGTGAATGTATCGACTGGTTTTTCTGCAATTGTGTTTTCAGCTTCTGCAAAAGTATCGGGTGGTAGTCCTATGTCTGCAACTACATCGACTGGTTGATCTGCATCTGTGTGTTCATCATCTGTGAATGTATCGGCTAATATTTTTGCGTCAGTGATAGCATCGATTAATTGTTCTGTGTCTTCGAAAGAATCGATTCGTAGTACTGCGTCTGCTTGTCCAGTGGCTTCGAATGTTTCGTCTGATTGCTCAAGGTCTGTGGATAAATAGACTGGTTGCTCTGCATCTATGAATGCCTCAGGTTGCTTGAATGCATCAGCTGGTTGATCTGCATTTGTGTGTTCAGTGTCTGTGAGTGCATCGTCTGATTGTTCTGTATCTATATAATTAGTGTCAGTGAATTCATTAATTGGTTGTTCAGTGTCTGTGATAACATCATTTACTTGTTTTGCATTTGTGTGTTCAGCGCCAATGGGTTCTTCAAATGGATGTCCTGTGTCTGCAAATGCGTCGACAGAATGTTCTGTATTAGTGAATGCGTCATCAGATAATTCTGCGTCTTTGAGTGCATCGGCTGATTGTTCTGCGACATTGAATGTCTTGACTGGATGTTCTGGATCTCTTAATGTATCAACTGGTTGTCCTGCATTTACAAATGTATCAATAGATTGTTCTGCATCATTGCAAACTACAATTGGTTGCTTAGCACTTGTGAAATCATTGATTGATTGCTTTGTATTTGTGAATGAAACGCCTGTTTGTTCTATATTA
>JAPFFF010000405.1:0-23507 GCA_039105265.1 Tritrichomonas musculus | reverse complement strand
AGATTAAACTACAACTGCAATTTGAACCATCAGATTCAGCTACAACTGCAATTTGAACCATTAGATTAAACTACAATTGCAATTGAACCATCAGATTCAGCTACAACTGCAGTTGAATCATCAGATTAAACTACAACTGCAGTTGAACCATTAGATTCAGCTACAACTGCAATTTGAACCATCAGATTCAGCTGCAACTGCAATTGAACCATCAGATTAAACTACAACTTCAATTGAACCATTAGATTCAGCTGCAACTGCAATTTGAACCATTAGATTAAGCTACAACTGAAATTGAACCATTAGATTAAACTACAACTGCAATTGAACCATCAGATTCAGCTGCAACTGCAATTGAACTATCAGATTAAACTACAACTGCAATTGAACCATCAGATTCAGCTGCAACTGCAATTTGAACCATCAGATTAAACTACAACTGCAATTTGAATCATCAGATTAAACTACAACTGCAATTTGAACCATCAGATTAAACTACAACTGCAGTTGAATCATCAGATTAAACTACAACTGCAGTTGAACCATCAGATTAAACTACAACTGCAATTGAACCATCAGATTCAGCTACAACTGCAATTGAACCATCAGATTCAGCTGCAACTGCAATTTGAACCATTAGATTAAACTACAACTGCAGTTGAACCATCAGATTCAGCTACAACTGCAATTTGAACCATCAGATTCAGCTACAACTGCAATTGAACCATCAGATTAAACTACAACTGCAATTGAACCATCAGATTCAGCTACAACTGCAATTGAACCATCAGATTAAACTACAACTGCAATTTGAACCATCAGATTCAGCTACAACTGCAATTGAACCATCAGATTAAACTACAACTGCAATTGAACCATCAGATTAAACTACAACTGCAATTGAATTATCAGATTAAACTACAACTGCAATTTGAACCATCAGATTCAGCTACAACTGCAATTTGAACCATCAGATTAAACTACAACTGCAATTGAACCATCAGATTCAGCTGCAACTTCAATTGAACCATCAGATTAAACTACAACTGCAATTGAACCATCAGATTAAACTACAACTGCAATTGAACCATCAGATTCAGCTGCAACTGCAATTGAACCATCAGATTAAACTACAACTGCAATTGAACCATTAGATTCAGCTGCAACTGCAATTTGAACCATCAGATTAAACTACAACTGCAATTGAACCATTAGATTCAGCTACAACTGCAATTTGAACCATTAGATTAAACTACAACTGCAATTGAACCATCAGATTAAACTACAACTGCAATTGAATTATCAGATTAAACTACAACTGCAATTTGAACCATCAGATTCAGCTACAACTGCAATTTGAACCATCAGATTCAGCTACAACTGCAATTGAACCATCAGATTAAACTACAACTGCAATTGAACCATCAGATTAAACTACAACTGCAATTGAATTATCAGATTAAACTACAACTGCAATTTGAACCATCAGATTCAGCTGCAACTGCAATTGAACCATCAGATTAAACTACAACTTCAATTGAACCATTAGATTCAGCTGCAACTGCAATTTGAACCATTAGATTAAGCTACAACTGAAATTGAACCATTAGATTAAACTACAACTGCAATTGAACCATCAGATTAAACTACAACTGCAATTGAACTATCAGATTAAACTACAACTGCAATTGAACCATCAGATTCAGCTGCAACTGCAATTTGAACCATCAGATTAAACTACAACTGCAATTTGAATCATCAGATTAAACTACAACTGCAATTTGAACCATCAGATTAAACTACAACTGCAGTTGAATCATCAGATTAAACTACAACTGCAGTTGAACCATTAGATTCAGCTAAAACTGCAATTTGAACCATCAGATTCAGCTGCAACTGCAATTGAACCATCAGATTAAACTACAACTGCAATTTGAATCATCAGATTAAACTACAACTGCAGTTGAACCATCAGATTCAGCTGCAACTGCAATTGAACCATCAGATTAAACTACAACTGCAATTGAACCATTAGATTCAGCTGCAACTGCAATTTGAACCATCAGATTAAACTACAACTGGAATTGAACCATTAGATTCAGCTACAACTGCAATTTGAACCATTAGATTAAACTACAACTGCAATTGAACCATCAGATTAAACTACAACTGCAATTGAATTATCAGATTAAACTACAACTGCAATTTGAACCATCAGATTCAGCTACAACTGCAATTTGAACCATCAGATTAAACTACAACTGCAATTGAACCATTAGATTCAGCTGCAACTTCAATTGAACCATCAGATTCAGCTACAACTGCAATTGAACCATCAGATTAAACTACAACTGCAATTGAACCATCAGATTCAGCTGCAACTGCAATTGAACCATCAGATTAAACTACAACTGCAATTGAACCATTAGATTCAGCTGCAACTGCAATTTGAACCATTAGATTAAACTACAACTGCAATTGAACCATCAGATTAAACTACAACTGCAGTTGAACCATTAGATTCAGCTGCAACTGCAATTTGAACCATCAGATTAAACTACAACTGGAATTGAACCATTAGATTCAGCTGTAACTGCAATTTGAACCATTAGATTAAACTACAACTGCAATTGAACCATCAGATTAAACTACAACTGCAGTTGAACCATTAGATTCAGCTACAACTGCAATTTGAACCATTAGATTAAACTACAACTGCAATTGAACCATCAGATTAAACTACAACTGCAATTGAATTATCAGATTAAACTACAACTGCAATTTGAACCATCAGATTCAGCTACAACTGCAATTTGAACCATCAGATTAAACTACAACTGCAATTGAACCATTAGATTCAGCTGCAACTTCAATTGAACCATCAGATTCAGCTACAACTGCAATTGAACCATCAGATTAAACTACAACTGCAATTGAACCATCAGATTCAGCTGCAACTGCAATTGAACCATCAGATTAAACTACAACTGCAATTGAACCATTAGATTCAGCTGCAACTGCAATTTGAACCATCAGATTAAACTACAACTGGAATTGAACCATTAGATTCAGCTGTAACTGCAATTTGAACCATTAGATTAAACTACAACTGCAATTGAACCATCAGATTAAACTACAACTGCAATTGAATTATCAGATTAAACTACAACTGCAATTTGAACCATCAGATTAAACTACAACTGCAGTTGAATCATCAGATTAAACTACAACTGCAGTTGAACCATTAGATTCAGCTACAACTGCAATTTGAACCATCAGATTCAGCTGCAACTGCAATTGAACCATCAGATTAAACTACAACTTCAATTGAACCATTAGATTCAGCTGCAACTGCAATTTGAACCATTAGATTAAGCTACAACTGAAATTGAACCATTAGATTAAACTACAACTGCAATTGAACCATCAGATTAAACTACAACTGCAATTGAACTATCAGATTAAACTACAACTGCAATTGAACCATCAGATTCAGCTGCAACTGCAATTTGAACCATCAGATTAAACTACAACTGCAATTTGAATCATCAGATTAAACTACAACTGCAATTTGAACCATCAGATTAAACTACAACTGCAGTTGAATCATCAGATTAAACTACAACTGCAGTTGAACCATTAGATTCAGCTAAAACTGCAATTTGAACCATCAGATTAAACTACAACTGCAGTTGAATCATCAGATTAAACTACAACTGCAATTGAACCATCAGATTAAACTACAACTGCAATTTGAATCATCAGATTAAACTACAACTGCAATTTGAACCATCAGATTAAACTACAACTGCAATTGAACCATCAGATTAAACTACAACTGCAATTGAACCATCAGATTAAACTACAACTGCAATTGAACCATCAGATTAAACTACAACTGCAATTGAACTATCAGATTAAACTACAACTGCAATTGAACCATCAGATTCAGCTGCAACTGCAATTTGAACCATCAGATTAAACTACAACTGCAATTTGAATCATCAGATTAAACTACAACTGCAATTTGAACCATCAGATTAAACTACAACTGCAGTTGAATCATCAGATTAAACTACAACTGCAGTTGAACCATTAGATTCAGCTAAAACTGCAATTTGAACCATCAGATTAAACTACAACTGCAGTTGAACCATCAGATTAAACTACAACTGCAATTGAACCATCAGATTAAACTACAACTGCAATTTGAATCATCAGATTAAACTACAACTGCAATTTGAACCATCAGATTAAACTACAACTGCAATTGAACCATCAGATTAAACTACAACTGCAATTTGAACCATCAGATTCAGCTACAACTGCAATTTGAACCATTAGATTCAGCTGTAACTGCAATTTGAACCATCAGATTCAGCTGCAACTGCAATTTGAATCATCAGATTAAACTACAACTGCAATTTGAATCATCAGATTAAACTACAACTGCAGTTGAATCATCAGATTAAACTACAACTGCAGTTGAACCATTAGATTCAGCTACAACTGCAATTTGAACCATCAGATTCAGCTGCAACTGCAATTGAACCATCAGATTAAACTACAACTGCAATTTGAACCATCAGATTCAGCTACAACTGCAATTTGAACCATCAGATTAAACTACAACTGCAGTTGAATCATCAGATTAAACTACAACTGCAATTTGAACCATCAGATTAAACTACAACTGCAGTTGAACCATCAGATTAAACTACAACTGCAATTGAACCATCAGATTAAACTACAACTGCAATTTGAACCATCAGATTCAGCTACAACTGCAATTTGAACCATTAGATTAAACTACAATTGCAATTGAACCATCAGATTCAGCTACAACTGCAGTTGAATCATCAGATTAAACTACAACTGCAGTTGAACCATTAGATTCAGCTACAACTGCAATTTGAACCATCAGATTCAGCTGCAACTGCAATTGAACCATCAGATTAAACTACAACTTCAATTGAACCATTAGATTCAGCTGCAACTGCAATTTGAACCATTAGATTAAGCTACAACTGAAATTGAACCATTAGATTAAACTACAACTGCAATTGAACCATCAGATTCAGCTGCAACTGCAATTGAACTATCAGATTAAACTACAACTGCAATTGAACCATCAGATTCAGCTGCAACTGCAATTTGAACCATCAGATTAAACTACAACTGCAATTTGAATCATCAGATTAAACTACAACTGCAATTTGAACCATCAGATTAAACTACAACTGCAGTTGAATCATCAGATTAAACTACAACTGCAGTTGAACCATCAGATTAAACTACAACTGCAATTGAACCATCAGATTCAGCTACAACTGCAATTGAACCATCAGATTCAGCTGCAACTGCAATTTGAACCATTAGATTAAACTACAACTGCAGTTGAACCATCAGATTCAGCTACAACTGCAATTTGAACCATCAGATTCAGCTACAACTGCAATTGAACCATCAGATTAAACTACAACTGCAATTGAACCATCAGATTCAGCTACAACTGCAATTGAACCATCAGATTAAACTACAACTGCAATTTGAACCATCAGATTCAGCTACAACTGCAATTGAACCATCAGATTAAACTACAACTGCAATTGAACCATCAGATTAAACTACAACTGCAATTGAATTATCAGATTAAACTACAACTGCAATTTGAACCATCAGATTCAGCTACAACTGCAATTTGAACCATCAGATTAAACTACAACTGCAATTGAACCATCAGATTCAGCTGCAACTTCAATTGAACCATCAGATTAAACTACAACTGCAATTGAACCATCAGATTAAACTACAACTGCAATTGAACCATCAGATTCAGCTGCAACTGCAATTGAACCATCAGATTAAACTACAACTGCAATTGAACCATTAGATTCAGCTGCAACTGCAATTTGAACCATCAGATTAAACTACAACTGCAATTGAACCATTAGATTCAGCTACAACTGCAATTTGAACCATTAGATTAAACTACAACTGCAATTGAACCATCAGATTAAACTACAACTGCAATTGAATTATCAGATTAAACTACAACTGCAATTTGAACCATCAGATTCAGCTACAACTGCAATTTGAACCATCAGATTCAGCTACAACTGCAATTGAACCATCAGATTAAACTACAACTGCAATTGAACCATCAGATTAAACTACAACTGCAATTGAATTATCAGATTAAACTACAACTGCAATTTGAACCATCAGATTCAGCTGCAACTGCAATTGAACCATCAGATTAAACTACAACTTCAATTGAACCATTAGATTCAGCTGCAACTGCAATTTGAACCATTAGATTAAGCTACAACTGAAATTGAACCATTAGATTAAACTACAACTGCAATTGAACCATCAGATTAAACTACAACTGCAATTGAACTATCAGATTAAACTACAACTGCAATTGAACCATCAGATTCAGCTGCAACTGCAATTTGAACCATCAGATTAAACTACAACTGCAATTTGAATCATCAGATTAAACTACAACTGCAATTTGAACCATCAGATTAAACTACAACTGCAGTTGAATCATCAGATTAAACTACAACTGCAGTTGAACCATTAGATTCAGCTAAAACTGCAATTTGAACCATCAGATTCAGCTGCAACTGCAATTGAACCATCAGATTAAACTACAACTGCAATTTGAATCATCAGATTAAACTACAACTGCAGTTGAACCATCAGATTCAGCTGCAACTGCAATTGAACCATCAGATTAAACTACAACTGCAATTGAACCATTAGATTCAGCTGCAACTGCAATTTGAACCATCAGATTAAACTACAACTGGAATTGAACCATTAGATTCAGCTACAACTGCAATTTGAACCATTAGATTAAACTACAACTGCAATTGAACCATCAGATTAAACTACAACTGCAATTGAATTATCAGATTAAACTACAACTGCAATTTGAACCATCAGATTCAGCTACAACTGCAATTTGAACCATCAGATTAAACTACAACTGCAATTGAACCATTAGATTCAGCTGCAACTTCAATTGAACCATCAGATTCAGCTACAACTGCAATTGAACCATCAGATTAAACTACAACTGCAATTGAACCATCAGATTCAGCTGCAACTGCAATTGAACCATCAGATTAAACTACAACTGCAATTGAACCATTAGATTCAGCTGCAACTGCAATTTGAACCATTAGATTAAACTACAACTGCAATTGAACCATCAGATTAAACTACAACTGCAGTTGAACCATTAGATTCAGCTGCAACTGCAATTTGAACCATCAGATTAAACTACAACTGGAATTGAACCATTAGATTCAGCTGTAACTGCAATTTGAACCATTAGATTAAACTACAACTGCAATTGAACCATCAGATTAAACTACAACTGCAGTTGAACCATTAGATTCAGCTACAACTGCAATTTGAACCATTAGATTAAACTACAACTGCAATTGAACCATCAGATTAAACTACAACTGCAATTGAATTATCAGATTAAACTACAACTGCAATTTGAACCATCAGATTCAGCTACAACTGCAATTTGAACCATCAGATTAAACTACAACTGCAATTGAACCATTAGATTCAGCTGCAACTTCAATTGAACCATCAGATTCAGCTACAACTGCAATTGAACCATCAGATTAAACTACAACTGCAATTGAACCATCAGATTCAGCTGCAACTGCAATTGAACCATCAGATTAAACTACAACTGCAATTGAACCATTAGATTCAGCTGCAACTGCAATTTGAACCATCAGATTAAACTACAACTGGAATTGAACCATTAGATTCAGCTGTAACTGCAATTTGAACCATTAGATTAAACTACAACTGCAATTGAACCATCAGATTAAACTACAACTGCAATTGAATTATCAGATTAAACTACAACTGCAATTTGAACCATCAGATTCAGCTACAACTGCAATTTGAACCATCAGATTAAACTACAACTGCAATTGAACCATTAGATTCAGCTGCAACTGCAATTGAACCATCAGATTAAACTACAACTGCAATTGAATTATCAGATTCAGCTACAACTGCAATTTGAACCATCAGATTAAACTACAACTGCAATTGAACCATCAGATTAAACTACAACTGCAGTTGAACCATCAGATTCAGCTACAACTGCAATTTGAACCATCAGATTCAGCTACAACTGCAATTTGAACCATCAGATTAAACTACAACTGCAATTGAACCATCAGATTAAACTACAACTGCAATTGAACCATCAGATTAAACTACAACTGCAATTGAACCATCAGATTCAGCTGCAACTGCAATTTGAACCATTAGATTAAACTACAACTGCAGTTGAACCATCAGATTCAGCTACAACTGCAGTTGAACCATTAGATTCAGCTACAACTGCAATTTGAACCATCAGATTCAGCTACAACTGCAATTTGAACCATCAGATTAAACTACAACTGCAATTGAACCATCAGATTAAACTACAACTTCAATTGAACCATCAGATTCAGCTGCAACTGCAATTTGAACCATTAGATTAAACTACAACTGCAGTTGAACCATCAGATTCAGCTACAACTGCAATTTGAACCATCAGATTCAGCTACAACTGCAATTTGAACCATCAGATTAAACTACAACTGCAATTGAACCATCAGATTCAGCTACAACTGCAATTTGAACCATCAGATTCAGCTACAACTGCAATTTGAACCATCAGATTCAGCTACAACTGCAATTTGAACCATCAGATTAAACTACAACTGCAGTTGAACCATTAGATTCAGCTACAACTGCAATTTGAACCATCAGATTAAACTACAACTGCAATTGAACCATCAGATTAAACTACAACTGCAATTGAATTATCAGATTAAACTACAACTGCAATTTGAACCATCAGATTCAGCTACAACTGCAATTTGAACCATCAGATTAAACTACAACTGCAATTGAACCATTAGATTCAGCTGCAACTTCAATTGAACCATCAGATTCAGCTACAACTGCAATTGAACCATCAGATTAAACTACAACTGCAATTGAACCATCAGATTAAACTACAACTGCAATTGAACCATCAGATTAAACTACAACTGCAATTGAACCATCAGATTCAGCTGCAACTGCAATTGAACCATCAGATTAAACTACAACTGCAATTGAACCATTAGATTCAGCTGCAACTGCAATTTGAACCATCAGATTAAACTACAACTGGAATTGAACCATTAGATTCAGCTGCAACTGCAATTTGAACCATCAGATTAAACTACAACTGCAATTGAACCATCAGATTCAGCTGCAACTGCAATTTGAACCATTAGATTAAACTACAACTGCAGTTGAACCATCAGATTCAGCTACAACTGCAGTTGAACCATTAGATTCAGCTACAACTGCAATTTGAACCATCAGATTCAGCTACAACTGCAATTTGAACCATTAGATTCAGCTGCAACTGCAATTTGAACCATCAGATTAAACTACAACTGCAATTGAACCATTAGATTAAACTACAACTGCAATTGAACCATCAGATTAAACTACAACTTCAATTGAACCATCAGATTCAGCTGCAACTGCAATTTGAACCATTAGATTAAACTACAACTGCAGTTGAACCATCAGATTCAGCTACAACTGCAATTGAACCATCAGATTAAACTACAACTGCAATTTGAACCATCAGATTCAGCTACAACTGCAATTTGAACCATCAGATTAAACTACAACTGCAATTGAACCATCAGATTCAGCTACAACTGCAATTGAATTATCAGATTAAACTACAACTGCAATTTGAACCATCAGATTCAGCTACAACTGCAATTTGAACCATCAGATTAAACTACAACTGCAATTGAACCATTAGATTCAGCTGCAACTTCAATTGAACCATCAGATTCAGCTACAACTGCAATTGAACCATCAGATTAAACTACAACTGCAATTGAACCATCAGATTCAGCTGCAACTGCAATTGAACCATCAGATTAAACTACAACTGCAATTGAACCATTAGATTCAGCTGCAACTGCAATTTGAACCATCAGATTAAACTACAACTGGAATTGAACCATTAGATTCAGCTGTAACTGCAATTTGAACCATTAGATTAAACTACAACTGCAATTGAACCATCAGATTAAACTACAACTGCAATTGAATTATCAGATTAAACTACAACTGCAATTTGAACCATCAGATTCAGCTACAACTGCAATTTGAACCATCAGATTAAACTACAACTGCAATTGAACCATTAGATTCAGCTGCAACTGCAATTGAACCATCAGATTAAACTACAACTGCAATTGAATTATCAGATTCAGCTACAACTGCAATTTGAACCATCAGATTAAACTACAACTGCAATTGAACCATCAGATTAAACTACAACTGCAGTTGAACCATCAGATTCAGCTACAACTGCAATTTGAACCATCAGATTCAGCTACAACTGCAATTTGAACCATCAGATTAAACTACAACTGCAATTGAACCATCAGATTAAACTACAACTGCAATTGAACCATCAGATTAAACTACAACTGCAATTGAACCATCAGATTCAGCTGCAACTGCAATTTGAACCATTAGATTAAACTACAACTGCAGTTGAACCATCAGATTCAGCTACAACTGCAGTTGAACCATTAGATTCAGCTACAACTGCAATTTGAACCATCAGATTCAGCTACAACTGCAATTTGAACCATCAGATTAAACTACAACTGCAATTGAACCATCAGATTAAACTACAACTTCAATTGAACCATCAGATTCAGCTGCAACTGCAATTTGAACCATTAGATTAAACTACAACTGCAGTTGAACCATCAGATTCAGCTACAACTGCAATTTGAACCATCAGATTCAGCTACAACTGCAATTTGAACCATCAGATTAAACTACAACTGCAATTGAACCATCAGATTCAGCTACAACTGCAATTTGAACCATCAGATTCAGCTACAACTGCAATTTGAACCATCAGATTCAGCTACAACTGCAATTTGAACCATCAGATTAAACTACAACTGCAGTTGAACCATTAGATTCAGCTACAACTGCAATTTGAACCATCAGATTAAACTACAACTGCAATTGAACCATCAGATTAAACTACAACTGCAATTGAATTATCAGATTAAACTACAACTGCAATTTGAACCATCAGATTCAGCTACAACTGCAATTTGAACCATCAGATTAAACTACAACTGCAATTGAACCATTAGATTCAGCTGCAACTTCAATTGAACCATCAGATTCAGCTACAACTGCAATTGAACCATCAGATTAAACTACAACTGCAATTGAACCATCAGATTAAACTACAACTGCAATTGAACCATCAGATTAAACTACAACTGCAATTGAACCATCAGATTCAGCTGCAACTGCAATTGAACCATCAGATTAAACTACAACTGCAATTGAACCATTAGATTCAGCTGCAACTGCAATTTGAACCATCAGATTAAACTACAACTGGAATTGAACCATTAGATTCAGCTGCAACTGCAATTTGAACCATCAGATTAAACTACAACTGCAATTGAACCATCAGATTCAGCTGCAACTGCAATTTGAACCATTAGATTAAACTACAACTGCAGTTGAACCATCAGATTCAGCTACAACTGCAGTTGAACCATTAGATTCAGCTACAACTGCAATTTGAACCATCAGATTCAGCTACAACTGCAATTTGAACCATTAGATTCAGCTGCAACTGCAATTTGAACCATCAGATTAAACTACAACTGCAATTGAACCATTAGATTAAACTACAACTGCAATTGAACCATCAGATTAAACTACAACTTCAATTGAACCATCAGATTCAGCTGCAACTGCAATTTGAACCATTAGATTAAACTACAACTGCAGTTGAACCATCAGATTCAGCTACAACTGCAATTTGAACCATCAGATTCAGCTACAACTGCAATTTGAACCATCAGATTAAACTACAACTGCAATTGAACCATCAGATTCAGCTACAACTGCAATTTGAACCATCAGATTCAGCTACAACTGCAATTTGAACCATCAGATTCAGCTACAACTGCAATTTGAACCATCAGATTAAACTACAACTGCAGTTGAACCATTAGATTCAGCTACAACTGCAATTTGAACCATCAGATTAAACTACAACTGCAATTGAACCATCAGATTAAACTACAACTGCAATTGAATTATCAGATTAAACTACAACTGCAATTTGAACCATCAGATTCAGCTACAACTGCAATTTGAACCATCAGATTAAACTACAACTGCAATTGAACCATTAGATTCAGCTGCAACTTCAATTGAACCATCAGATTCAGCTACAACTGCAATTGAACCATCAGATTAAACTACAACTGCAATTGAACCATCAGATTAAACTACAACTGCAATTGAACCATCAGATTAAACTACAACTGCAATTGAACCATCAGATTCAGCTGCAACTGCAATTGAACCATCAGATTAAACTACAACTGCAATTGAACCATTAGATTCAGCTGCAACTGCAATTTGAACCATCAGATTAAACTACAACTGGAATTGAACCATTAGATTCAGCTACAACTGCAATTGAACCATCAGATTAAACTACAACTGCAATTGAACCATCAGATTAAACTACAACTGCAATTTGAACCATCAGATTCAGCTACAACTGCAATTTGAACCATTAGATTAAACTACAACTGCAATTTGAACCATCAGATTCAGCTACAACTGCAATTGAACCATCAGATTAAACTACAACTGCAGTTGAACCATTAGATTCAGCTACAACTGCAATTTGAACCATCAGATTCAGCTACAACTGCAATTTGAACCATCAGATTAAACTACAACTGCAATTTGAACCATTAGATTAAACTACAACTTCAATTGAACCATTAGATTCAGCTGTAACTGCAATTTGAACCATCAGATTCAGCTGCAACTGCAATTGAACCATCAGATTAAACTACAACTGCAATTGAACCATCAGATTAAACTACAACTGCAATTTGAACCATCAGATTCAGCTACAACTGCAATTGAACCATCAGATTAAACTACAACTGCAAATTGAACCATCAGATTAAACTACAACTGCAATTTGAATCATCAGATTAAACTACAACTGCAATTTGAATCATCAGATTAAACTACAACTGCAGTTGAATCATCAGATTAAACTACAACTGCAGTTGAACCATTAGATTCAGCTATAACTGCAATTTGAACCATCAGATTCAGCTGCAACTGCAATTGAACCATCAGATTAAACTACAACTGCAATTTGAACCATCAGATTCAGCTACAACTGCAGTTGAATCATCAGATTAAACTACAACTGCAGTTGAACCATTAGATTCAGCTACAACTGCAATTTGAACCATCAGATTCAGCTGCAACTGCAATTGAACCATCAGATTAAACTACAACTTCAATTGAACCATTAGATTCAGCTGCAACTGCAATTTGAACCATTAGATTAAGCTACAACTGAAATTGAACCATTAGATTAAACTACAACTGCAATTGAACCATCAGATTAAACTACAACTGCAATTGAACTATCAGATTAAACTACAACTGCAATTGAACCATCAGATTCAGCTGCAACTGCAATTGAACCATCAGATTAAACTACAACTTCAATTGAACCATTAGATTCAGCTGCAACTGCAATTTGAACCATTAGATTAAGCTACAACTGAAATTGAACCATTAGATTAAACTACAACTGCAATTGAACCATCAGATTAAACTACAACTGCAGTTGAATCATCAGATTAAACTACAACTGCAGTTGAACCATTAGATTCAGCTACAACTGCAATTTGAACCATCAGATTCAGCTGCAACTGCAATTGAACCATCAGATTAAACTACAACTTCAATTGAACCATTAGATTCAGCTGCAACTGCAATTTGAACCATTAGATTAAGCTACAACTGAAATTGAACCATTAGATTAAACTACAACTGCAATTGAACCATCAGATTAAACTACAACTGCAATTGAACTATCAGATTAAACTACAACTGCAATTGAACCATCAGATTCAGCTGCAACTGCAATTTGAACCATCAGATTAAACTACAACTGCAATTTGAATCATCAGATTAAACTACAACTGCAATTGAACCATCAGATTAAACTACAACTGCAATTGAACCATCAGATTCAGCTACAACTGCAATTTGAACCATCAGATTAAACTACAACTGCAATTGAACCATCAGATTCAGCTACAACTGCAATTGAACCATCAGATTAAACTACAACTGCAATTGAATTATCAGATTCAGCTACAACTGCAATTTGAACCATCAGATTAAACTACAACTGCAATTGAACCATCAGATTAAACTACAACTGCAGTTGAACCATCAGATTCAGCTACAACTGCAATTTGAACCATCAGATTCAGCTACAACTGCAATTTGAACCATCAGATTCAGCTACAACTGCAATTTGAACCATCAGATTAAACTACAACTGCAATTGAACCATTAGATTCAGCTGCAACTTCAATTGAACCATCAGATTAAACTACAACTGCAATTGAACCATCAGATTCAGCTACAACTGCAATTGAACCATCAGATTAAACTACAACTGCAATTTGAACCATCAGATTCAGCTACAACTGCAATTGAACCATCAGATTAAACTACAACTGCAATTGAACCATCAGATTAAACTACAACTGCAATTGAATTATCAGATTAAACTACAACTGCAATTTGAACCATCAGATTCAGCTACAACTGCAATTTGAACCATCAGATTAAACTACAACTGCAATTGAACCATCAGATTCAGCTGCAACTTCAATTGAACCATCAGATTAAACTACAACTGCAATTGAACCATCAGATTAAACTACAACTGCAATTGAACCATCAGATTCAGCTGCAACTGCAATTGAACCATCAGATTAAACTACAACTGCAATTGAACCATTAGATTCAGCTGCAACTGCAATTTGAACCATCAGATTAAACTACAACTGCAATTGAACCATTAGATTCAGCTACAACTGCAATTTGAACCATTAGATTAAACTACAACTGCAATTGAACCATCAGATTAAACTACAACTGCAATTGAATTATCAGATTAAACTACAACTGCAATTTGAACCATCAGATTCAGCTACAACTGCAATTTGAACCATCAGATTAAACTACAACTGCAATTGAACCATTAGATTCAGCTGCAACTTCAATTGAACCATCAGATTCAGCTACAACTGCAATTGAACCATCAGATTAAACTACAACTGCAATTGAACCATCAGATTCAGCTGCAACTGCAATTGAACCATCAGATTAAACTACAACTGCAATTGAACCATTAGATTCAGCTGCAACTGCAATTTGAACCATCAGATTAAACTACAACTGGAATTGAACCATTAGATTCAGCTGTAACTGCAATTTGAACCATTAGATTAAACTACAACTGCAATTGAACCATCAGATTAAACTACAACTGCAGTTGAACCATCAGATTCAGCTACAACTGCAATTTGAACCATCAGATTAAACTACAACTGCAATTTGAACCATCAGATTAAACTACAACTGCAATTGAACCATCAGATTAAACTACAACTGCAATTGAACCATCAGATTAAACTACAACTGCAATTGAACCATCAGATTCAGCTGCAACTGCAATTTGAACCATTAGATTAAACTACAACTGCAGTTGAACCATCAGATTCAGCTACAACTGCAGTTGAACCATTAGATTCAGCTACAACTGCAATTTGAACCATCAGATTCAGCTACAACTGCAATTTGAACCATCAGATTAAACTACAACTGCAATTGAACCATCAGATTAAACTACAACTGCAATTGAACCATCAGATTCAGCTGCAACTGCAATTGAACCATTAGATTAAACTACAACTGCAGTTGAACCATCAGATTCAGCTACAACTGCAATTTGAACCATCAGATTCAGCTACAACTGCAATTTGAACCATCAGATTAAACTACAACTGCAATTGAACCATCAGATTCAGCTACAACTGCAATTTGAACCATCAGATTCAGCTACAACTGCAATTTGAACCATCAGATTCAGCTACAACTGCAATTTGAACCATCAGATTAAACTACAACTGCAATTGAACCATTAGATTCAGCTGCAACTTCAATTGAACCATCAGATTAAACTACAACTGCAATTGAACCATCAGATTCAGCTACAACTGCAATTGAACCATCAGATTAAACTACAACTGCAATTGAACCATCAGATTAAACTACAACTGCAATTGAATTATCAGATTAAACTACAACTGCAATTTGAACCATCAGATTCAGCTACAACTGCAATTTGAACCATCAGATTAAACTACAACTGCAATTGAACCATTAGATTCAGCTGCAACTTCAATTGAACCATCAGATTCAGCTACAACTGCAATTGAACCATCAGATTAAACTACAACTGCAATTGAACCATCAGATTCAGCTGCAACTGCAATTGAACCATCAGATTAAACTACAACTGCAATTGAACCATTAGATTCAGCTGCAACTGCAATTTGAACCATCAGATTAAACTACAACTGGAATTGAACCATTAGATTCAGCTGCAACTGCAATTTGAACCATTAGATTAAACTACAACTGCAATTGAACCATCAGATTAAACTACAACTGCAATTTGAACCATCAGATTCAGCTACAACTGCAATTTGAACCATTAGATTAAACTACAACTGCAATTTGAACCATCAGATTCAGCTACAACTGCAATTTGAACCATTAGATTAAACTACAACTGCAATTGAACCATCAGATTAAACTACAACTGCAGTTGAATCATCAGATTAAACTACAACTGCAGTTGAACCATTAGATTCAGCTACAACTGCAATTTGAACCATCAGATTCAGCTGCAACTGCAATTGAACCATCAGATTAAACTACAACTTCAATTGAACCATTAGATTCAGCTGCAACTGCAATTTGAACCATTAGATTAAGCTACAACTGAAATTGAACCATTAGATTAAACTACAACTGCAATTGAACCATCAGATTAAACTACAACTGCAATTGAACTATCAGATTAAACTACAACTGCAATTGAACCATCAGATTCAGCTGCAACTGCAATTTGAACCATCAGATTAAACTACAACTGCAATTTGAATCATCAGATTAAACTACAACTGCAATTGAACCATCAGATTAAACTACAACTGCAATTTGAATCATCAGATTAAACTACAACTGCAATTTGAACCATCAGATTAAACTACAACTGCAGTTGAATCATCAGATTAAACTACAACTGCAGTTGAACCATTAGATTCAGCTACAACTGCAATTTGAACCATCAGATTCAGCTGCAACTGCAATTGAACCATCAGATTAAACTACAACTGCAATTTGAACCATCAGATTCAGCTACAACTGCAGTTGAATCATCAGATTAAACTACAACTGCAGTTGAACCATTAGATTCAGCTACAACTGCAATTTGAACCATCAGATTCAGCTGCAACTGCAATTGAACCATCAGATTAAACTACAACTTCAATTGAACCATTAGATTCAGCTGCAACTGCAATTTGAACCATTAGATTAAGCTACAACTGAAATTGAACCATTAGATTAAACTACAACTGCAATTGAACCATCAGATTAAACTACAACTGCAATTGAACTATCAGATTAAACTACAACTGCAATTGAACCATCAGATTCAGCTGCAACTGCAATTTGAACCATCAGATTAAACTACAACTGCAATTTGAATCATCAGATTAAACTACAACTGCAATTTGAACCATCAGATTAAACTACAACTGCAGTTGAATCATCAGATTAAACTACAACTGCAATTGAACCATCAGATTAAACTACAACTGCAATTTGAATCATCAGATTAAACTACAACTGCAATTTGAACCATCAGATTAAACTACAACTGCAATTGAACCATCAGATTAAACTACAACTGCAATTGAACCATCAGATTAAACTACAACTGCAATTGAACTATCAGATTAAACTACAACTGCAATTGAACCATCAGATTAAACTACAACTGCAATTGAACTATCAGATTAAACTACAACTGCAATTGAACCATCAGATTCAGCTGCAACTGCAATTTGAACCATCAGATTAAACTACAACTGCAATTTGAATCATCAGATTAAACTACAACTGCAATTTGAACCATCAGATTAAACTACAACTGCAGTTGAACCATCAGATTAAACTACAACTGCAATTGAACCATCAGATTAAACTACAACTGCAATTTGAACCATCAGATTCAGCTACAACTGCAATTTGAACCATTAGATTAAACTACAATTGCAATTGAACCATCAGATTAAACTACAACTGCAGTTGAATCATCAGATTAAACTACAACTGCAGTTGAACCATTAGATTCAGCTACAACTGCAATTTGAACCATCAGATTCAGCTGCAACTGCAATTGAACCATCAGATTAAACTACAACTTCAATTGAACCATTAGATTCAGCTGCAACTGCAATTTGAACCATTAGATTAAGCTACAACTGAAATTGAACCATTAGATTAAACTACAACTGCAATTGAACTATCAGATTAAACTACAACTGCAGTTGAATCATCAGATTAAACTACAACTGCAGTTGAACCATTAGATTCAGCTAAAACTGCAATTTGAACCATCAGATTAAACTACAACTGCAGTTGAATCATCAGATTAAACTACAACTGCAATTGAACCATCAGATTAAACTACAACTGCAATTTGAATCATCAGATTAAACTACAACTGCAATTTGAACCATCAGATTAAACTACAACTGCAATTGAACCATCAGATTAAACTACAACTGCAATTGAACTATCAGATTAAACTACAACTGCAATTGAACCATCAGATTAAACTACAACTGCAATTGAACTATCAGATTAAACTACAACTGCAATTGAACCATCAGATTCAGCTGCAACTGCAATTTGAACCATCAGATTAAACTACAACTGCAATTTGAATCATCAGATTAAACTACAACTGCAATTTGAACCATCAGATTAAACTACAACTGCAGTTGAATCATCAGATTAAACTACAACTGCAGTTGAACCATTAGATTCAGCTAAAACTGCAATTTGAACCATCAGATTAAACTACAACTGCAGTTGAACCATCAGATTAAACTACAACTGCAATTGAACCATCAGATTAAACTACAACTGCAATTTGAATCATCAGATTAAACTACAACTGCAATTTGAACCATCAGATTAAACTACAACTGCAATTGAACCATCAGATTAAACTACAACTGCAATTTGAACCATCAGATTCAGCTACAACTGCAATTTGAACCATTAGATTCAGCTGTAACTGCAATTTGAACCATCAGATTCAGCTGCAACTGCAATTTGAATCATCAGATTCAGCTGCAACTGCAATTTGAATCATCAGATTAAACTACAACTGCAATTGAACCATCAGATTAAACTACAACTGCAGTTGAATCATCAGATTAAACTACAACTGCAGTTGAACCATTAGATTCAGCTACAACTGCAATTTGAACCATCAGATTCAGCTGCAACTGCAATTGAACCATCAGATTAAACTACAACTTCAATTGAACCATTAGATTCAGCTGCAACTGCAATTTGAACCATTAGATTAAGCTACAACTGAAATTGAACCATTAGATTAAACTACAACTGCAGTTGAATCATCAGATTAAACTACAACTGCAGTTGAACCATTAGATTCAGCTGTAACTGCAATTTGAACCATCAGATTCAGCTGCAACTGCAATTTGAATCATCAGATTAAACTACAACTGCAATTGAACCATCAGATTAAACTACAACTGCAGTTGAATCATCAGATTAAACTACAACTGCAGTTGAACCATTAGATTCAGCTACAACTGCAATTTGAACCATCAGATTCAGCTGCAACTGCAATTGAACCATCAGATTAAACTACAACTTCAATTGAACCATTAGATTCAGCTGCAACTGCAATTTGAACCATTAGATTAAGCTACAACTGAAATTGAACCATTAGATTAAACTACAACTGCAATTGAACCATCAGATTAAACTACAACTGCAATTGAACTATCAGATTAAACTACAACTGCAATTGAACCATCAGATTCAGCTGCAACTGCAATTTGAACCATCAGATTAAACTACAACTGCAATTTGAATCATCAGATTAAACTACAACTGCAATTGAACCATCAGATTAAACTACAACTGCAATTGAACCATCAGATTCAGCTACAACTGCAATTTGAACCATCAGATTAAACTACAACTGCAATTGAACCATCAGATTCAGCTACAACTGCAATTGAACCATCAGATTAAACTACAACTGCAATTGAATTATCAGATTCAGCTACAACTGCAATTTGAACCATCAGATTAAACTACAACTGCAATTGAACCATCAGATTAAACTACAACTGCAGTTGAACCATCAGATTCAGCTACAACTGCAATTTGAACCATCAGATTCAGCTACAACTGCAATTTGAACCATCAGATTCAGCTACAACTGCAATTTGAACCATCAGATTAAACTACAACTGCAATTGAACCATTAGATTCAGCTGCAACTTCAATTGAACCATCAGATTAAACTACAACTGCAATTGAACCATCAGATTCAGCTACAACTGCAATTGAACCATCAGATTAAACTACAACTGCAATTTGAACCATCAGATTCAGCTACAACTGCAATTGAACCATCAGATTAAACTACAACTGCAATTGAATTATCAGATTAAACTACAACTGCAATTTGAACCATCAGATTCAGCTACAACTGCAATTTGAACCATCAGATTAAACTACAACTGCAATTGAACCATCAGATTCAGCTGCAACTTCAATTGAACCATCAGATTAAACTACAACTGCAATTGAACCATCAGATTAAACTACAACTGCAATTGAACCATCAGATTCAGCTGCAACTGCAATTGAACCATCAGATTAAACTACAACTGCAATTGAACCATTAGATTCAGCTGCAACTGCAATTTGAACCATCAGATTAAACTACAACTGCAATTTGAATCATCAGATTAAACTACAACTGCAATTTGAACCATCAGATTAAACTACAACTGCAATTTGAACCATCAGATTCAGCTACAACTGCAATTTGAACCATCAGATTAAACTACAACTGCAATTGAACCATCAGATTCAGCTACAACTGCAATTTGAACCATCAGATTCAGCTACAACTGCAATTTGAACCATCAGATTCAGCTACAACTGCAATTTGAACCATCAGATTAAACTACAACTGCAATTGAACCATTAGATTCAGCTGCAACTTCAATTGAACCATCAGATTAAACTACAACTGCAATTGAACCATCAGATTCAGCTACAACTGCAATTGAACCATCAGATTAAACTACAACTGCAATTGAACCATCAGATTAAACTACAACTGCAATTGAATTATCAGATTAAACTGCAACTGCAATTTGAACCATCAGATTCAGCTACAACTGCAATTTGAACCATCAGATTAAACTACAACTGCAATTGAACCATTAGATTCAGCTGCAACTTCAATTGAACCATCAGATTCAGCTACAACTGCAATTGAACCATCAGATTAAACTACAACTGCAATTGAACCATCAGATTCAGCTGCAACTGCAATTGAACCATCAGATTAAACTACAACTGCAATTGAACCATTAGATTCAGCTGCAACTGCAATTTGAACCATCAGATTAAACTACAACTGGAATTGAACCATTAGATTCAGCTGCAACTGCAATTTGAACCATTAGATTAAACTACAACTGCAATTGAACCATCAGATTAAACTACAACTGCAATTTGAACCATCAGATTCAGCTACAACTGCAATTTGAACCATTAGATTAAACTACAACTGCAATTTGAACCATCAGATTCAGCTACAACTGCAATTTGAACCATTAGATTAAACTACAACTGCAATTGAACCATCAGATTAAACTACAACTGCAGTTGAATCATCAGATTAAACTACAACTGCAGTTGAACCATTAGATTCAGCTACAACTGCAATTTGAACCATCAGATTAAACTACAACTGCAATTGAACCATTAGATTCAGCTGCAACTTCAATTGAACCATCAGATTCAGCTGCAACTGCAATTGAACCATCAGATTAAACTACAACTTCAATTGAACCATTAGATTCAGCTGCAACTGCAATTTGAACCATTAGATTAAGCTACAACTGAAATTGAACCATTAGATTAAACTACAACTGCAATTGAACCATCAGATTAAACTACAACTGCAATTGAACTATCAGATTAAACTACAACTGCAATTGAACCATCAGATTCAGCTGCAACTGCAATTTGAACCATCAGATTAAACTACAACTGCAATTTGAATCATCAGATTAAACTACAACTGCAATTTGAACCATCAGATTAAACTACAACTGCAGTTGAATCATCAGATTAAACTACAACTGCAGTTGAACCATTAGATTCAGCTAAAACTGCAATTTGAACCATCAGATTCAGCTGCAACTGCAATTGAACCATCAGATTAAACTACAACTGCAATTTGAACCATCAGATTAAACTACAACTGCAAATTGAACCATCAGATTAAACTACAACTGCAATTTGAATCATCAGATTAAACTACAACTGCAATTTGAATCATCAGATTAAACTACAACTGCAGTTGAATCATCAGATTAAACTACAACTGCAGTTGAACCATTAGATTCAGCTATAACTGCAATTTGAACCATCAGATTCAGCTGCAACTGCAATTGAACCATCAGATTAAACTACAACTGCAATTTGAACCATCAGATTCAGCTACAACTGCAGTTGAATCATCAGATTAAACTACAACTGCAGTTGAACCATTAGATTCAGCTACAACTGCAATTTGAACCATCAGATTCAGCTGCAACTGCAATTGAACCATCAGATTAAACTACAACTTCAATTGAACCATTAGATTCAGCTGCAACTGCAATTTGAACCATTAGATTAAGCTACAACTGAAATTGAACCATTAGATTAAACTACAACTGCAATTTGAACCATTAGATTAAGCTACAACTGCAATTTGAACCATCAGATTCAGCTGCAACTGCAATTGAACCATCAGATTAAACTACAACTGCAATTTGAACCATCAGATTAAACTACAACTGCAAATTGAACCATCAGATTAAACTACAACTGCAATTTGAATCATCAGATTAAACTACAACTGCAATTTGAATCATCAGATTAAACTACAACTGCAGTTGAATCATCAGATTAAACTACAACTGCAGTTGAACCATTAGATTCAGCTACAACTGCAATTTGAACCATCAGATTCAGCTGCAACTGCAATTGAACCATCAGATTAAACTACAACTGCAATTTGAACCATCAGATTCAGCTACAACTGCAGTTGAATCATCAGATTAAACTACAACTGC